>NW_019290648.1:25855-42900 GCF_000500325.1 Leptinotarsa decemlineata | reverse complement strand
AAACGAAATTGTTGAAAGTAATGGTAATTTATTTAAGGGATCTAAAATTATTGTAACAAAAAAGTTGAGGAAATAAATCATTCAGAAAATTTATTTAGGGCATTTTGGAATTACAAAATGTAAAAATCGTGCGAAACAATCTTTTTTTGGCCTAGTATGTGTAGAGAAATAGAAGATACTGTCCTGAATTGTAAAGTATGTCTCAAAATCAGAGTGTCAAATCCAAAAGAAGAATTAGTGATGTATGACATTAAAACAATTCCATGGTATAAAATCGGGTGTGAAATTTTGTATTTGGGAAGTAAAATATATTTACTTGTAGTAGATTATTACACCAAATGGGTTGAGGTTATACCATTAGATGAAAACGCTCACTCTCTTACCATTGTTGAGAATCTGAGAAGTTTATTCGCAAGACTAGGTGTATCAGTTATATTAATTTCTGATGGTGGCCCTCAATTCAATTCAAGTCACTTTCGAGAATTTGCTGAAACGTGGGACTTCAATGACATTATGTCCAGCCCTCGATATCCTCAGTCAAATGGGATGGTGGAAAGAGCGAAACAAACTTTGAAAAAAATGTTGGTAAAAGCATTTGAAGATAGGAGTGAGATAGAGTTGGTTTTGTTAATGTATAGAAACACTCCCATGGAAAATGACTTTACACCATCTCAACTGATGATGCCTTGTAATTTAAGGGATACATTACCAAGCACTGAACATAATTTGAAACCACAAAATATCAATTTTGAAAATTATAATAAGTCATTAGAACAGCAAAGACAAAAGCAAAAACAATACTATGATAGTTCTTGTAAATATTTAAGTCCTTTGAATATAAATAGTAAAGTGAGATATCAAACTCATTTAGGATCAAAATGGTCGTTTGGTAAAATAACAAACAAACCTAGAGAACGCTCATACGGCATAGATAAAAATGATGGAACAAATATCATAAAAATAGAAGATTCATTGAAATTTAGCCAAGTCGTAATGATCCACCGTCTGACAATAATGATATCGATATGACTGATCAAGATGAGTTTGAATTTTCATCTTTGTCCAATAACAGGAGTTACTGCTACTCTAATCCAGAAGCAACATCATCTAGTAGACCAGTTAAGAAGCCAGACAGGCTAATGTACTATTAAAATGTTATTTTGATTATTTTTTTTATTTTAATTTCATTGTTTTATATAAAAAAAGGGAAATGTCACGTATTGTATTTCTTATTCTCAGTCAATATATTGTACACCATGTAAACATAATAAATCGTAGCAGCCTTGGCGGAAGCAAAAGCTAATAGTTCAGCGTTTTTTATGTAATTGACTTGAGAACTGAAATAAAAACAGTGAATTAGAAATCGTCGTTTTATTCAGATACATAACAGGAGAGATGGAAGTGAGCATGATTCTAACCCAAACGAAAATGCTAGGTATGTCATCCAAGTCTTATACTTTATATAAAACAAGTTTCTCCAAAGTTGAGCTGAAGAAGAGCTAAAGAAACTGTTGAAACGAAATGGATTAATTCAATACTGGGTGGTGGTTACGCACTCCGAAATCATAGGCAACGAAAAAGCTAGATACGGATCATCAGCTTCATATATCGGTCAATAATCAGCTGTGGGGTACCATAATATGGTATGGCAGTGGATCAGGAAACGGACCAATGAGAAACATGTAGAGAATTGGGAAAATGCATCTAGAAAGACACATGGACACATACTCACCCTCAAAATCCAAAAAACTATCATCTGGTGACGACTCCGGCGAGCAGAGGGAAGAGGCGGTTCCGTGCCGCCGCACCCGTTGACCGATGGTGGCAGCCAGCGTGTTGTTGATGTTCACCAAGTGGTTGTTGCGGTAGTTGATCGCGTTGTTGGTTAACTCCTGGTTCTGCACCTCTTGGTGAGAGGGGTTGCACCATTGCACCTAGCGAAATTATTAGTTAGTTGCCGAATACATTACAAGATTGCTTTTGAACAAGTTCAATTTTCAAGAACACCTTACTTAGGTTTTGTGCAGTGTGAATTGGTTGAAAAATGACAATGTTATCTTTGATAAGTAGTGACGATGGTTTTACCATCGTCGTTGATGATATATGTTTATCTTTGAAGGATAGCTTACTATGATCACATAATAATGTTGTGATTGGAAAGTAATTTAGATGGTTACGACATTATTATTCATGGAATAAATGCCCATTATAATTGTTCTCCCCACCATACAAGTCAAATTAATACCTTAGAAGTCCCGCAAAATCAAAACTATCGCACAAACGTTCCAGATTATTCCCAAACATCCCAGTCATTCCAGAATATTCGGGGATGTTCTTGAATGTAGTGACTATTGTGAAATGCCGTTGAATACTTTCGAATGATCTGGACTGCTCTAGAACTGTCTAGAGGAAGAAACTTCCAGCCCTTATATCTTCAAAAGCACACATTTAGCTTATACATGTAAGTCACAAAAAGGATTTGAAGCTTTATAACTTCTATTTAATTAAATGCGAGCGCTTTCGACAGCTGGTCGTGCTATCATCATCTAAGCTCTACTCAAACTGTTTGAGTAGAATCGCACGAAACCGCAGTTGGCCCCTGATGGTGAATCCGTTTGTTGTTTTCGATTCTTTTTTTGCAACCAAGTGTTGTCCATCCTTTGCACTTGGCTGTACCGTACTGACGAAGGCTAAATAGCCAGAAACACGTGTCTGCGGTTTGCCCACTTTCGTATGAGTGCTTGTCCAAAGAATTCTTTCTCATTGATAATACCTTATCCACTCAATANTAACAACGAATTCACTCTCAACTTCCAAATTTCTGCTACCGCAGTTGTCGGCCGATTGGTCGAACCACAAACACTGACGTAAAAACCTGGCAAGTTGATTTGGGTGTCACACCATTGAATTATTGAATTGAATTGAGTTGAGGGAACATGTGTAGGACGATTCAGAAGGAATGGAAGACAACTTCATAAGTAGTGAGAAACTTATCTACATATTTATTTATTTACGGGTAACCCTCAGTTGAATAGCTATTTGGAGTATTGCAGTCACATCTGCTTTCAATTCGGATTTTTTTTCTGCTTCAACATGGTTTTATCAAAAAAAAAGGTTGATGAGTCTTTTATTTTTATCCTGAAAATATTTTTGAGTTTCATTAAATGTTTTGAATAATTCACGAATAGAAAAAAATATATTGTGATAACTTCAATAGTAACCAAGTTCCTCAAAAGCAAGTAGAACGAATATTAACTAAAAATAACGCCTCCACAAGGACTTATGAAACTTGCTGAGTGATTATTCTAACTTTCATTATCAGTTTTATGCCGTGGATATTCAGTTTATAATCATATTCTAGCTTCTTACCCATTATTGAATTATTCGTGAAAAAATCTAATGGAAGGCCTTTTCTCATACGTCAAAAATGTTAGCACTTTCCATGATACAAATTTAGTTTCGTCGACAAATTTTCTGTCATCAGAGGTTGAACTGAACTAATTTATTAGTTTAAATAAAAAAGATTAGTAGATATTGGTTATTTGGAAAATACTTCATGGCTTTTTACTTTTCAATAATAATACAAAAAACATGGGAAATATTTTCGAAGAAATAAAGAAATAAACTTTATCAAAACTCTTCATGAAAATGTGTTGATCTTGCACAAACTTTTCAGACACAAACTGGAAAAAACATAAGTGAAGAAATTAAAATAGATATTATTTTCAGGAACGCTACACAACGTAATATAACGATATTTTACTTGAAAAATTACCAGATATGGAATCCGAGGTTTCCGTCTGACGTGGATATCAAGCTTCATCAATAATCATGAACAATACGAGTATATTCAACTGAATGACAAATTTTCCGATAAGGTCGACTTTTGAATTGGGGTTCAGCAGGTATTACTCTTTGGTCCCATTTCATTTTTATTCTATACGAACGATATTGATGAGCTTGATATACCAGAATCATGCACTATAAACGTCTAATTTGTGTAATTGATGACTTGTTTATTTTGTGGAACGAAAGGCAATTGGGGCATAACTATAACAAACCTGTATCAATGGTTTGGCGCTCATTTTTCATATATGATTCCAGAAAAAACACAAAGTATTAAATTTCATAGCAGAAAGAGAGCATGTGAAAAGTTTATGTTCAGTGGCATCGAAACCAGTGGAAACTCAGTTTTTAAGGATGTATTTGGGTCAGTGCTTTTCATGGAGAAAACATTGTGAATTTCTCGATTGAACTCCATCGCATTTCAATTGCTACCTTCCATGTTTATTATGGAAGGTAGCGTTAAGATCCCTCGAAAAATTCAGGGCAAGATCAGACATTAATAATGTGAATTCCATACAAAAAGATATACCAGAAGTATATCTAAAACAAATATTTGTTACGATTCCCCACTCAGTTTAGGATCAAAATTATATAATTTATTACCAACTAAAATGAAAGGAAGTGAGTCTGAAGCACATTTCTAAAACCGTTGAAAAAGTTTCTCTTTAATAAGAGTTTTTACCCTGTGAATGACTTTTTATGATTTTGTCCATTTGTGATATAATCATGATATGTTTTTAAAAGCACATGAGAATGTGTTTGTGTATGCATGTGTGTTGTGAACTCCATTCTTTACCTTTTGAAATAAAAAACTGCTGTGAAAACTGACAATTTCTTTATTATGTAGTGTCTCAAAGATCACTATTATTATTACTATATTCCGAAAGTAAAAGGTGAAATTTGAACCTCTGGCGTCTTCAGGAGATGAAAACGGCGTCGCATTTCTGGTGATTTTGAATATATGAGTATGCGGAGTATTAATATAAATATTTCACTTTCATGAAAAATAATCAAACTTCTGAAGAAATNTTCAGAAATATGTTTCTTCATATCCAATCAGCACTATTTTGGATAATTTCATCAGATGAATTCTTGAAATTACGACTTTATGTATCACCGGAAAAGACAATACTGCTTTCGTCACGATGACAGTTTGTTAAAACATTCACACAGTTAAACAATTATGATAGAACTGACCGATACTTGATGAAAAATAATTATGACGTATTCAAAAAACACTTTATTGTGAGATTCTCACTTGAATGTTTAGAAAGCCCCGTCACGTGTTTTGCAGTACAATAGCGACGCCTTATGTTGACGTCTGAATTATCTATTACATAGCGAAACACGTGTCGCGGTTTTGTAACCTGTGAAAATCTTGTTGGAGTGCAATTCTATGTCAATTGTCAGTTCAGTTGTTCTATGATACGATTCGAGATGTATGTCGTTGTTAAGGTTTAGTGAAAAATGTAATATGGTAAAAGAACTTTACTTGAATAAATATCTACAAAATATGAAGTAATCATTATTACAAGAAGGAATAGTGGAATGCTAAAACTCTGCATCTAACAGGTTATGGGTCCAGATCGTGATATATCTGAGCGGAATTAACTGGAAGTTATTTGGCACGCAGACATTGGAGAAGTTCATCTCTGGAAGTAAATGGAAATAGAAAAAGCATGGCGACACTCAATCTGAATACACAAGTGGCAAATTTCAAACAATTTGATGGAACCGGATTTTCAAATTGGGAGTTTCGTCTGAAATTATTCTTGGAACAAAGTGATACATTGAAAGTATTGGAAAAAGATGCTCCAAGAAAAACTAGTGCAATTCAGAAAGAGAGATGCAAAGGCTAAGAACATTATAGTACAGTGACTAGCTGATAATATCTGGGAAATAGTGAAAAATAAGAAAACAGCTAAGAAAATGTATAAAACATTAAAAAACACTTATACTCATAAGGGATTGTCCATCCAAGTTGACCTGCAGAGGAAACTAAAAAATATGAAATATACCGAAGGCAGCTTAAGTTATTTCATTGGAGATTTTGATAAACCGTTATAGATTTGGAAGCTAGTGGAGATATTCTAGAAGAACCCGAAATAATATGTCAATTGCTAGCAGCAATGCCAGACAGTTATCCAGCATTGACAACTTCCATTGATTTAATGTTTAGTACAAATCTCAAAGATGTTACTCAACAATTTGTTAAAAGCAAGTTACTACAGGAAGCAATACGACAAGAAAACAATCATGGAGACGATTCTGTTGTTTTTATTAGTAGCTATAGAGGTTCTTTTCATGGAAGAAGCAGGGAACGAGGATGGTCTCTGGCAAATGGTAGAGGAAGAGGACAATTTACGTCAAATGGGAAAGGACGAGAACAATATGTGTAAAATTTCCCTTCAAATGTTATAAGTGTGGAATACCAGGACACAAACGTAATAATTGCAGAGACAGTATGCATGTAGCTGATTGTGAAAATACAGTTCCTGATGAGATAGCNTCAATGAAGATTGTGATATGTCAATTCGTCGCTGTTGCCAACAATTGGGTTCGACCACCTTGAAGGATTTTACGTGAGGACCACGATATGAAATCATACAGCTGCTGCGAGAACTGAAGCCAGATGATCTACCAGTTTTTTATTTGGTGGAGATCGAAAAATTCTCTTCAAGTACGTCAACGAATCGAATTGACAAATTTGGTTTGGAGAGCAGCCAGAGGCAGTTCGCAAGCTGCCAATGCATCCTGAAAGATGCACTCTTTGGTGCGGTTTGTGGTCCTGCGGCATCATTTGACCGTACTTCTTCAAGAACGATGAATAGCGTATCGTTACAGTCGATGGTGCAAGGTATCGTGCGATGATTACTGACTTTTTTTCTCAAGATGAAAGAATTGTAGTTGGTTAACAAGTGGTTTCAACAAGACGGTGTCGTATGCCACATGGTACGCAAAGTCATGAACCTATTGAAAGACGAGTTTGGCGACCAAATAATCTTACATTTTGGAGCAGTCCATTTGCCGCCAAGTTCATGCAATTTGACCCCACTAGACTATTTCTTGTGGGGATACGTGAGGTCTCTCGTATATCAGAGACAACATTAGAGCTTGCAGATGGAGATAGCCGCGGGCAACATTTACATGAAATGATCTTTGAAAATTAAATGGAAGAAATTCATTCATTGTCCCAAATAAATATTTCATTCACTTTTGCAATTTCTGTATTTTTGTTTTCGATTTTCAAAACCCAGACGGTATAAAAATCTCCCGCAACTACCATACCTCTTCTCAAAACACAAAGATACGGCCATATCCCTACGGCCCGTGATAGCAATGTGTCACAGAAAGAAGTGCGTGCCTAGATAAGCGAGAGAATGTTAGTTAGGTACCTATTTAGTTGTAGTAATCAACTCAATCATACATAGTAACGCCATCTCTTAGCAACAAGCGGAAATACCCTATTATTTTTGTTGAGAACAATAGAATCTTCCACACGCCTCAAGTCTAGACCAGAACCTTCCTTACCGATATAAAAGGAGTGCGTCGGCGCGATGTGGGTGTGCTGAGTCGAGTAATCAAAGCGATACGGTCAGAGAAGGATTCTAGTTGTACTGTGAAGTAGTGATTGTGAAGTCTAGTGGTTATGAAGATATTGTGCATTTATTTGTGTCGTGCGCGTGTGATATCCATAATTGTTGTGTCGATTTCCATAATTGTTACGATTTTGGCATTATGTCAGAAAAACGTGAAGTTAATACCTAATGAGTGCAGAGTTTTTCAGTATAATTGGAAAATTGCAAATTTTTTATAACATGGAAAGGTAAACCACTGTATTTGATTTGCAATCAAACAGTTGATGTTTGTACGGAGTTTAACTTGAAGATACACTATGATACGAATCATAAATCAAAATTTGATTTATTGCACTGAAAAATAAGAATGGACACATTGCCATCTTTAAAATATGAACTTCAAGGTCAACAATCGATATTTACAAAAGCTAACACTGAGAGCGAAGATGCCCCGAAATCAAGTTTTCTCATTGCATTAGAAATCGCGAAGAGATCAAAACCTTTCACTGATAGTGATTTTATTAAAGATTGTTATTTGAAGTTATCGATGTTTTATTTTCACTTCAAAAGTCGATAATTCAAAATATATTTCTGTCAAGAAACACTGAAGAAGNATAAAACTTCTCATCAAATAAATACGTTAGTTGCCTTGAGCATTTTATACACATCATTGATGTCTGTTACACTATACAATCTGAATTCATTTCTTGGGAGAGCGAGAAAATAAAATTAGAGCGTCCTGAAAAACTTATTTGACACACGTATCTACATAATGAAGAAATACATTGCGTTCATTCTGATATTGAAGGATAAAATAGTGTTTTTGTTTTGCGTTTTCTTCAGGTAGATAGCTCCTTGTTTATTTCAAAAATCATATTGTTAAATTATTTTAAACAAAGGTTTTAGACTAATTGAATTATTCAGTGCTTTTTATTACGCAGTCTCTTTTCAGGTGATTTTTTCAGTTTGCCTTTATTACACTTCAGTAGATTTTCTATTGATTTACCTTCATTATTTTTCGTACTATACAAGGTTATGCACATACACGCAAAAAACGTAGAATTGATAGTTGTGAACATATCAAGTCATTTTTATGTTAATTATAGTGTTAATAGCTGAAGTATTCGGCTTCGCTCAGGAAGTTGATATGAGATTGTGTGGATTGAAAAAAAACTTCTAAGGCCGACCGATTTCGCTTCATATACCCCTACCAATGATAAGCCCTATCCATACAAAAATGGCTTCTGGCCCAAGATGATATTGAATGTTCCGGAACGTTCTGAACTATTTCTGAATATTCCACAACATTCCAGAATTATTCCAGTAGGTCCTGGAATACAGTGGACTCTTCTAGACATTTTTAGAAGTCGAAAATTGTAGTCCCATTTTTCATTAGTTAGGGATAGAGGGATACTACAATATATAACTCCCTCGATGTTCCAAGAAGTTTCCCAATGTCCCAGATCATTCCAGGACATTACACCATATTCCAGAATATCGTGTAGGTTGAATGTTGTGGAATGCTCTCGAATGCTTTGGACGGTTTTGAAACTTTGTAGAAGGCACAACTTCCAACCCTCATATCTTTTTCCGCTCACTAAAGAAAACGAAAACTTCCTTATTGGATGGGACATGGAGGTCTACCACACCAAATATCTTCCTTGATCGTTTCAGGATGTTCCCGAACTTTCTAGACTAATCCCGATCATTCTAGGATATTCTAGGTTGTTTTGGAATATTGTGGCATGCTCTAGAATATTCTCGAATGTTCTAGTTTGCTCTATGAATTTCTATAAAGCAAACATTCTAGCCCTACAAAAGCACACTTCGTATGTGAAAACGGAAAGGAAACCTTGTTCGTGGAAGGGAGATAGAGGGTTACCGTAACATATAACTCTTTTGATTGTGTACAATGATCTGAGACGTTTTGAGATATTTCAGAACGTTCCAGATCATTCTTGAATATTCCACTATATTGTTACGTTTTCCCCGTGGGTTCACCAATAATTGACTACACTGAATAATCAAACTTAACTTTATTTCACTTTAAATAAAACAAACACTTCAACTAAACATTTAACTATTATTTGAATGTATATCGCCTTACTAGATCACTTCGCGTACCGCACTGACCTTCCACTTGACTGTGTCGATATCCTCATGGATAGCCTTTAAATATCGTAATCGAATGTTGTCGAAATTTTTTTGAAGTTCTGTCGAAGTCGGTAGCATTATTCTCGCTGCTTCTCGATTGGCGGGGAATCATCGTGCACTCGCGCGCTCTTAGCCACGTCACGCCTGGTTTATGGCTACCAGCGGCAGCTGGCGTTATTTTCGTTTGGGCATGATTCACAACAGTATTCTAGAGTATTTCGATCAGTGTCACTCATGAAGTTGGCGACATATGGAAGTTTTTTATTGATAGATATAAGGATAATTTAACTCCGCAGTTAGTTTGTGCTTGATGAATGATTCAAATTTCATAATTTTGATGAATACGAGACAATAATGTCATATCTTGCCAAAAAATATCCGCATTGGCCTATTACCAGAGTTCATCGAATTTTTTCATTTCATTGTTAAACTGATTCGGATTTTCAATGTATGAACGTTAATATTTCAGTAATCGAATAAACTTATTTATCTTCATTCTTATTATACTCGTATTCCTTTTTTAATAGATTTTTATCCAGTTTGATTATTTTTCTGACTAATAATTCAGTTACGAACTAACCCGAAATATCATAATTTTCTGAAACCTAAACATCAACTTATAGTTTCATAACTATTCGAAAGATTTTCGTTTTAGCGATTTGTACTCAACGTGTACTTAACATTACAAGACTAAAGCANGTGCCTCGTTTTCAACTCAAATAATTGTTTGCTTCCAAACTATGAGCTTCAGACCATAATGTATTCTACTTTTTTGAAATCTGTTCATCATGGAACATTTGATAATGCAAAACAATTGATCCATTAATAAAAAGGGTGACATGCTCTGTGGGCGCGATAGGAAAAGTTAGATCAAATGTGAATATGTCAAAATGTGTCCCTCTGTATACTTTTGTTGATGTTTTTTTCTTTTTCCTGAAAATCATCGTTTCAAAAGCTATTCAGGGTGGCTCGTTTTCAATTCAAATAATTTGTAGCTCCCGATCCACATATTTTATATTTTGTTGAAATCTGTTCATCACGGAGCATCTAATAATGCGAAACAATTATAGGGTGATCCATTAAAAAAAATTGGTGACGTGCTCTGGGAGTGCGATAGAAAAAGTTAGATCAAATGTGAATATGTCAAAACGTGTCCCCCTGTATACTATCGTTGACGTGGTTTTTTATGTTTCCTGCAAATCATTGTACCAAAAGTTATTCAGGGTGGCTTGTTTTGAATGGAATGCACTGTATCTTTTCACTTGAAATGAGTAAAAAGCGATCTCCAAAACTCTTCTTGTTCATCAGATTACGTATATTTTATTTATTCGTGATATGAAGAAATCTTCTATTCTATATCGTATCCCAAGAAATAGAAAAATCATTATTGATACTACATCATCCAGTCTAAAGTGAAACGACTAGAAAGGAAATCCTTAGTGTGTGAGGAGCAAAGGTCGAATTTCACTGAATCATTGGGGTAGCGAAAGGCCTAAGAGCAATGTAAACGGAAAGAACAAATTGATGTTCGGGTCAGTTATGTTTGACTTATGAATTTGTGGGCTTGCACTGCGCTGCAGGTCGAGGTACTTTGACCCTTCGACAGAGAAACCGCTCCTGAGGATTATGCTAATATGCTAGTATCTTCTCCAATCAGTGCACAGAAAAATTATTGAAAGGTACTTCATATAATATTTTTGTGCTTTGAATTTCCATCTTTTATACAAGCAAACTGATCACAGAGACTCGTACGTGATGAAGATGAGGATGATGATTAATTAATCAATTAATTGATGGATGTAGCCGTTACTACGTGGTAGGAAATCATAATGAAGAAATGAGAAATTAAACTTTCTATGTTTTTTACCACTTTTATTTGTAACTAACGTTACTGCAGTTTCGTCCTGTAAGGACATTTTCAAACTTATATATTGTATAAGGATGAAAATGTCCTTATATATTGTATAGGTTTGAAAATGTCCTTATATAATATATAAGTTTGAAAATGTCCTTATAGGACGAAACTGCAGTAACGTTAGTTATAAATGAAAGTGGTGAAAAACATAGAAAGTTCAATTTCTCTTTTCTTCATTATGATTTCCTACCACGTAGTAACGGCTACATCCATCAATTAATTGATTAATTAATCATCATCTTCATCACGAACGAGTCTCTGGGATCAGCTGTGATGGCGTCATGGCAATAGAATTCAGAGTGGGGACGGAGTGAGAGAGTAATAGATAGAGAAAAAGTGAATAGAGAATAGAGGAATAGAAACTTCATTGAACCGTGGGTTCAATTCCTACCTCGACCAGATATTTTTCTCGAGAAAATTTATCTGGTTGGAGCTGGGATGATTTTGCAACCGTGTTAGGAATCACACGTTAAAAGGTAAGACCTCGTTAGTCCTCAGCTCGCACAAGTTTCTCAACTCCTGAGAGTTGTCGTTCGTATGGGGGCGACAGCTGATTAACGGATAAACATATTTTAAACAGAAATACAATTTTTTGAGCACTTTTTTAAAAATTATTTTCTTATGAATACAAGTATTCTACTTAAAAAATATACACAAATTTATTTGCATGCTACTTCCTGAGCTTTTCAATTAATTGAGTTCAATGAATTAAAAAAAATATTTTTTTTGTCAGATTAAGCGAGTCCCTGTAGACAATCGTCAGATTATGAGACAGCACGTCTTAAACACGAAGATGAACCATATATATCTTAATCTGACGCGCTTGAGTATTTCAAAATGGCGATTTTTTTTTGCACATTATAAAAATGGCCGTGAGTTTGCGTCAGATCGAAATCGTCAGATTATTAACTGTGAGCTTTTTTTGTTGCACTTAACACCCCTTTAGAAAATCTGACGCGCTCTATTACATTTTTTTGCTTTTCACTTTTAACCCTTACGTACAACCACCCACATCATGCAAACGATCAAATTAACATACCAACATTATTAAAAATACGTAGGACATGGATGCTATCAATATCNCTCATGTCTGGGAAGTTTCCCTCCCACCGTTTAATGAGTGAACGTCGAGGGCTCGCACGAGCCACCTCTACCACACATCTTGTTCTATCAGTCGACGCCCTTTGCCCAGTTCTGGGGTCGGGTGGTTGGCTGGTAGTTTTTGGGTAGACGCCGTGTGGTCTGCACCGGTAGCTTTACCTGGGCTCTCCCTTACGAGTGTCCGGTTGCTTCCACCGTCTACCCTTCTTGCCAGTTCTGCTTTGGCTACTATTTATTTTGATTAACGCAAAAGCGGTCTGGTGCTCATGCAAGCAACCGAACCGCAACGCATCATCAATCCCGGCTTGTTTAATACCGTTCTTGGTGAAATCAAATATGCCAATTCACTTGAACACTTCCCGTGAAAGAATCTATAGAAGAAAGACAAATCTCCAACCTTTCTTCGATGTTCCAGACTATCAAGGTTGAAAGTGATGTTCGCGTCTCCAATCAGGCAATTGTCTCTTTTCTGAAGCTTCAGGGTTTGTTTGGGGGCGGAGATCCATACATGAGAACTATTCTCCAAAGAAGGTATGATCTGAGCTTTATAAAGCATCAAAAGTTGCTGAGGTGTTTACAGTTTTCTGGTTCGGAACAGTGTTCCAAGCTTTTGAGAAGCAGCCTTTGCAATTCCAGCGACATGATTGTGCCAAGACATATTGGTGTCCATTTTAACCCCCAAGAAACTTATTGAAGCAGAAAGCGGAATTGTCTGATCTGACATGATTATATCCGGTTCGCAGACATTTATCTTTTTGGAGAAAACCGATGCCTGGGTTTTTGTGGCATTGAATTGAACCTGGTTAGTTTCACCCCAATTCGAAATTACTTCTAGATCCTCATTAAGATATTCAACCTCCTGCTTCCGGTGAAGATGTGCATCCGCAGCTGATGTTCTGGAATCCAAATCTGGAATCAAAATGTGCTGTCGTCAGCAAAGCAATATATTGAATTCTTGGTTTTTTTCAATAAGTTGTTAATATACAATAAAAATAGGATTGGAGACAATATGGATCTCTGGGGAACACCAGCGTTGATGGTGAAAGTATTCGAGAGATATCCATCGACGGCCACTTGCAACGGAACGTTCTTTCAGGAAGCTTAAGAGCCAGACACAAAAATGATCCGACAAGTCTTAGCATCGAAGTTTGGCCAGTAAACCCTTATTTCACACACGGTCAAAGGCCTTAGAGATATCAAGCGTAACAGCTCTTGACTCTCCATGTTTCTCGATTGCGTTATTCCAAAAATGGTTGATATACGATAGAATGTCACCTGTTGATCTTTGTTTTCGAAAGCCATATTGATGATGGCTCAAGATGTTGTAGCCTTCCAAATATTTGTATAAGTACTTTGATCAGCCCAAAAGTAGGAGTGGTTGTATTGGGCTAGTTACATGTAGTTAGAAAAAGTTTGATTATTATGAAACAAATTGAAATTAAATATTGATTCATTTCTGAGGTAATTACTGCCTGAAATGAATGTATTTTTGTGATAACAAATGAATGGGTTCCTGCAGTTTATTGGAATGTGATTTCTGATAACGGCAGATGACTCAATTTCATAAGATGATTTGTTGTATTATTTGAACTAAAATCATTTAAATTCATGATCAAGAGTTTATGAATTATCTTGTGATTCATGCATGATGTTTTACATAGGTCGAACTGGAAGAACATTCATAGCACGTATAATAGAATATCAGAAACAGTTTTCAGATGGAAAAATTAAGTCAACGTATGCTACTCACCTCTTCACAGAGGGACATTTACAGTAGAAAGATATGAAATTCGACCATCTGGAAAGTATGGTACAGAAATTTCTATTAGGTATCTAATGGACGATCAATTTGAGTTGCTTCTCGTTACTAAATACTAAATATTCTCGTTACTAAATATGTTCTTACCAGTTATACTTTCTCGCCCTAGAATAATTGAAATGTAATATTCGTAAATTTATTGACTTGTTTTTCACATAACTCTCACCATTGACTAAGTATTTTCACCTTTTGTACCTGTATATACCTGTTTTCATTATTTAATGAATTTATTTTATCCACAGGTAATTAAAACTGGATTATTAATAATCTAATCGGACTGTAGATCATAGTGATTGTTTTTAGAATACGAAATTCTCCACTCCAACTCTAAGTTAACCAAATCTTGCTCGAAAAAGTTATTGTATAGCGTAACACGTGATGCAGTTTTGTGAGCCTTTCACAGTGAAAATTAAAAATGATCTCATTCGCAAGTTTTAATATTAAGTTTCATCAGGTATCGGTCAGTTCCATTCAATAATTGGCTTTTGTTCATCTCTGAAAATGCCATCAAATTCGTTCAAGCAGTGAAGTCGATTGTTTTGCTGATTATGAGTAACTCTGAATTACTTTATTCTGGTGTATGTATATAAGACACTATACAGTGTGTGTCAACATTGGACTTCCATTAGAAATTTCAGATAAAGAAGTGAAGTCAACAAAAATGCTCAGGATAGAAGTTTTATATATCAAGGCATTGAAGCGTCGTGGGTCAAAGCTATGTTTTTATGAAAGGAATTATATTTATTGCCTTCAAAATTACTTTCAGGAAATATAGGAAATATAGGCCCAAAAGTTATTTAAAAAAGAAATGTAAGTTTTCATCCCTAGCCATTTTTATTGCAAACTCATTCAACACATTTGTTAAGAACGTATTTTGAAACAGTTTTTTATTGTCGACTGATAATTTGACTATTTCTTTGCTATCAGTAGATGAACATTTTTAAAAATTTTTTGAAGTAGAACACAGAATATTTCATTCAACAATTTTTTAAGGGGGTGTGTAATAATTGTAACTATCTTTTCGTGCCCTGTAACAGTCCTTATGTTATCAAAATTGAGTTTTCTGAATGAACTGTTATTATAAAAATGTTTTTCCTTCATACTGTTGAAAGGATTGGGCACCACCCGCTATCTCGAATTTTTTCACTATGAAATTTCATTTTCGATGTTTTTGAAATTATTTTTATTATGAATTTGAAATCGATAGGTAGGTATATATTCACCTGTGCAACCACATAATTTAAAAATAGCTTATCAAGAAGGAATTACATCTTGAATGGAATATTGAATATTGAATTTGAGAAAATCAAGAAATAATTGTTGAGTTTAAATTATACAAGTACTTTTTCTTCTAAACACTGCAGTTTTGTATGTAGTTAATTTGGGCATTAGAAGACTAAACTATTACCAAAACAAAATATCAACGTTCTGATAATTACCGAAATAGACTCCAAATCAATCAAAAAGACATATGAAAAATTTTTAGTCGGTAATCAAAAACTAAGTCGTTCTGTACGTAATTTATTCAACTTGCAACGAAACTGGAATTTTCGAAATATACTCTAAAGTGAATCCAAACAACACACTTTTAACAATAGTATAATTTTCAAACCTTTAGGATATTGTGTACTTCAGAATGTACATACGGCCATTTTCAAGAGAAATAAAAATAAATAAATTCTGAAACAAATTGCCTTTGCGTGAGACCATACATCTGCCATTTCGCGTGCGGGACGCATCGCCTTCCATTTGTTGCTAAACCAAATAATAGCGAGGGATATACCCACAACGGGTCAAATGCGTGCCGTATTCTTGAAATATGTAATAAAATAAAATTTTAGTGTTTGTCTCTATATGCTCCTTCCAGAATTTTGTCCTTTATGAACCTATATGGTTATGGATGGAAGCAGTTTCCAGATGACAACTATCTCAATTTGAAACTTGAGCATTAATTTTTTCACCGGCTGTGTCTAATGGCTAAAATGGGAGAAGTAAGAGCCCTTTGATGAAAAGAAGTTACACGGCTAGTGGCAAAATGGTTGAACTCAAAGCTGATAATAATAATAGGTTTTCTAGATATGGAATGGGCAGGCTCTACCCAGTTTCATCAAAATTGGTTTGAATGTTTTCAAGATATGAACTGATAAGTTCTGGTTTATTGATAAGAACAGGTGCAGTGTCAAAGAGAAAGCACTCCAAAACCTTGGCTGGATACCACGTTTTGTTGATCGGTATACCCTCTTGTTTCTGTCTAGCTTGTTGGGATGCTTATAAATTTCAATAGCCTCCCTATTACGTCGTGCTTGGCATTGCGTCGAATTAGAAAGGATACCACTGGTAATTTCAAATTATATCTATCTGACACTGGATCACTTTGAAAATTCAATGGAGAGCAAATTCAGACATTCTCTACCCTACTAAAATATGTTCGATAATACGATGTTGCCACTTCCATTAGAAAGTAGTAGAAACTTTGATTATTCAAATGGAACACCCTGTATATATTATTTTTGAAATCTACAATAATTACCCAACAATTTTTTGATATTTCCCTATACCTAGCTGTTACCGTTTTCGAAATATGAATTAATTTCAATATTTTTCTTCGGAAATCATGACCTCTAAAAATGCT
>NW_019290648.1:0-25496 GCF_000500325.1 Leptinotarsa decemlineata | reverse complement strand
TGAATATAAAACGAAAATCAGTTTTTAATTAGAACTAGGATGATACTATCAAGTTATATTTATATCTTTTTGAAGAATAATATAGGTAGGTACTTGTTAGAATTAAAAACAAAATCTCTGGTTTTAATTAAAAATTCAGACGTCTACTTTTTTTGAGAGCAAAATCTTTTATTGCACCATCAATGTATATAGCATCACACACCTCTTGTTCAATAGACAAGATAGCCAAATTTGTTAACTGATAAACTCGACATTGGCGAATTCAATTGGTTTATAAATCATTCCCGATGCACAATTTTTTTTGGAAATCATAGTTTTTCTGGAGGGGGAAACAGGTAAATTCGATGGTTTTCAATATTTTAACATCTTCGTAAGTGTTACATTTAGTTAAGTAACATCATAACGATAATTTATAAATGTATTTAAGATAGTCTATTTTCATTTAAATCAATTATATTCTGCTTAAAGTAATTCAATACCCAAGAAATGAATTAACAAAGTCGAGGGACAAGGCAAAAATCACAGTTACGATACAGTGTGAACTAATCAACTGAAGATCTGGGAATAAAACTTTCTTTGAATTGTCAAAGCATCGCGTACTTTCTTAAAGGGGTGTAATAAACAATATTGAACTTAATAAATATGTAATAGAACTCATTCTCGCTGATTATAAGTCATAAACAATCCAAGCACAAAATAAAATATGGAAAATCCCCGCAAGTCAGTATAGACAGTGTTACCATTGGATACAAAATATCATTCAAAGAAAGGGGATTCCCCGAATTCGTCACAGAATAAGTAATTAAAAATTCCGTGTTATTTTCAATCGATCTGAATTTATAGTTGCATTAAAATATGAAATGGTTCAAATATTTACAAAATATGTTTTATTATTCACTGTGAAATTTTGCCGCCCCCTAAAAAGTGACCCCCGAGGCGAGCCGCACCCCTTGCCCCCCTAAGCTACGCCACTGGACGGTTCACTCCGTCTGAAAAGACCGTTTCGATACTGGCGAGGAGCAAGTACTCCGAAACCAGTTTATCGGTAGTCAGTCCGACCAAATGAAATTAATTTTAGCTTATTTTCTTTCCGTTGGAATGAGGTTGGAGGCAAATGTATCTCATATAGCCACTTGGAAATGGATTCACTTTCAATTCAATTTAAAAACATTTTGACATATGATATGATAATTAAGTACGTGATTTATTTGTGATTATAATTGAAATCGAATCCTTTACAATGTAAAAACTTTGGTTGAATGAATTCGATCTGCAAATACCATTTTGTATTGTAATGAGCTTCTCGATGAATTATTAATATTCGGACGTGCATGTGGAAAACTGAATCATGCGAACTGCCTTCTATGTAGTAAATCATTATCATAAACTAGAGATAGGGTTTATTATTTCGATTAACATTAAGAATTTTTGATGCAATGTCTCAATTCTAAGTGATATGAAATGAGTAAAAATGTATATGATGAGAACTGTTCTGAAGGTGGAATTTTCCTATATTATTCATATATCATAATATATTACACAATACCTCCATTATCTGAATCTATGTAATGCAGTTTACTTAAAATACCATGTATATGTTATTTACTGTTAGTTCAAACGGCGCGCGCACCTGAATACCGAGTCTAGGTCGCTCCCCTCACTGTACATGCTCCTGCCACTCAGCAGTTTCAATAAGGTTGTTTTTGCAAACAAACCGTAGTTTCCATTAAACATTATTTTTCTGTCGAATAATTATCGTAACTCAGTCCATATAAAAAAAAATCAGACTTTTGATCCGACCCTCGATCTTTGCTTTCACGGTTGTGATGTGCGGGTTCCAGGTGAGCCTACGGTCTACTAGAAGACCGAGGTACTTTATCCGCTCTTGCCAGTCAATCTCTTTTCCAAAGATACTCACTTTTATGGTCGGAGAAGATATCATTCTTCTCATGGTTATCGCCTGAGTATTTTTCGGGTTTACTCGGATCTTCCATTCGAGGTACCAGCGCTCGAGGTCGTCCAATGCACGTTGCATGTAGACGATCCCGAGCTCCCGGCCGATGGAAGATGAGAGGAGAGTCGTGTCATCGGCGTAGAGGGATATCTTCACAAGCTCGGACCTCGGGAATTCGCTGGTGTAGAGAGGGTACAGCGTGAGAGAAAGCACAGCTCCTTGTGGCACTCCAGCGAGAATCTCTCTGTTGTCAGACAGAGAGCCCTCTACTCTAACCTGAAATGTTCTGCCTTTCAGGAAAGACCCAATCCACAGGATCAGGCCTCGAGGCAGGTCGAACGCGACTAGCTTATGCAGAAGACCTTCATGCTAAACGCGGCCTTCGAAGGCCTTCGACGTCTTCGAGATGTCTAAAAAAAGGTCACGAAATAAATTTGATCTACTTATGTCATCGATGACATCGTAATGACATTCATTCACTTATTTGATTAAATCCTAGCCAGAAGGAATCTTGTTCATATTGCAAGGGTTATATTTTTAGAAGTGAATAATTTTTCGGGAAAGAAAGTTTTTGGCTTTCTACTACTCCATCTTGAGACGAAAAAATTGTAATTGATGAATGAATTGTATGGTTTGTTCTTGTAATATTGTCTAGATTGGTACTGAAGTACCCAAAGCCAAGTGTCTTATGGCGAAACATCGATATCTACCAGTGAGGATGACAGTGTTCCATCTAAGCGAAATTTTACCATTCATTTAGTATATTGTGTGGAAATTCTGTGAATGATTTATTTCCATAACGAATGTTTGGAATACAAACCGAGTAGAGAGAAGTGTTTTTGTATAATTCAGTATTCATATGAAAGTATTTGTTTCGAAAGAATTTTTCTTTCGTGTAATTCAATGTTCATATGGCTGTTTTAGGTGGGCTTTTTCTTCCAGTTTGTGTCTGAAAGTTACTTCTTTGCATGATCTACACACGTATATATGGAGCTACTACTTTTAAAATTGATTGCTTCCTTCCTTTCTTTAAAAGATTCCCACATTTTTTTATTTCTTTTTGTCTCAAAATGGAGTAGTAGAAAGTCAAAAACTTTCTTTTCCATAAGTATAATTCTTTGAAATCCTGTATAGTATGTTCTTGTAAATGAAATATTCCGGTATCCTTGCAGGACAGATATTTCTAGAGTGCATGAAATTGTGAAACATCAAAATACGAAATTTGATGTCTCGTTTCAGTGAAAAGTGCGACAATAAAAATAGAGTGTGCGATTCACGACCGGGAAGGTGAATAAAAGTCATGCTGTGTTCGTTGGAAGTCGTAAAAATTAAATATTTGCTGCACATGTCTAAGGTAGGTATCCGATTTTTCAGAAGTTTCTTGAGAGTTTTTACGTTTTGAAGAAGATGAATTGAACGAAACATCAAGTCGTTACCTGATTGTATTTACTGTAGCCAAAGTTTTTATTAAAAACAATATAGGGAGGTATTTTGAGATTAATAATAAAAAACGGTAATAAGTCATCGAAAATCAATTTCTTGTTTCTTAAAATATTCTTTTTTATGATCTATAAATTTTTACATGTGTTTGAGCTATTTGTCATTACATATTTTGAGATTAATAATAAAAAACGGTAATAAGTCATCGAAAATCAATTTCTTGTTTCTTAAAATATTATTTTTTATGATCTATAAATTTTTACATGTGTTTGAGCTATTTGTGATTACATATTTTCCACTCCGATTGCGATATATCCAAAACTTGCCATTTGAACTCATCAACTTCTTCGGCGGATAGAAATCATTGACTAAGAAAGTCATTCTTGATGTAGAGGAACAGAAAGAAGTCATTGGGTACCAAATCAGGACTGTAGGGTGGATGAGTCAATACAAATATGAAAGTTATTGAGTGTCTTGATATAGGAACAGAAGTTAATATCGGACATTGCATTCAAGAAAGTGGCAAACCGTATACACGTGTTTTGGGCTTTTGACCCATCATCAGTATGGTGCAGCCAAGTGTAAGGATGGACAACATTTGGTTACCAAAAGATAGAAATACAAATGCACGGAGCCACTAGCAGGAGCCAACCGCACATTTGTGGTTGTGGTATGTGGTTCCAAAAATATCAATAAAATAGTTCATTTGAAATATTGTAACATTTTGGTGTATGGACCGATAAATTAATATCAATTTGCAACAAGTTCTCAAGACAAAAAAATATGAATGATTCGAATATTTTACTGATACAACAATCATCCATTGAAATCTTACATATTCATTGTTATTGGCTTATATCATTTGAAGGAAATATAAAACGTTTCTTTCTTGAACCTTAGCATGCCTTCGAATAAAGAAGTTCTGGCCCTCAGGGAACAACCACTATAAAGAATGTTCTAATATTTTCCAAACACTTTCACGAAGTAGGGTGATAGGAAAGCCATTCTCATGTTTTTGCAAATTTTATTAGTCGATAAAATTTGAGAATTCCATCCGTATTCGGTAACGATATCGATAACACGATGTAAAACTTCAGATGACCGTAAAAGTTCCAAGGAAGAGGAAAATGCGAACATAAAAATGAGGGAAACTTTCTAAAACTCCTCGTAATTAAGTCGAAGCTTAATATTGATATTGAAGTAACTTGTGGTGCGGTTGTATCGCTGGATTGCTTTCTTATTCAGAATAAAATTATTGTATTCGTTTCTGACAGACGCAGAGAACTAGTTTTAGTTTTTTGAGTGAGAATATGTGACTAAAAGAGAAATACAATCGAATAAACGAAAGGGAAATATGAGAGAATGAAATTAAAATTAAACGATTTAACATTAATTACTCTATGAATAAAAAATGTGAGCCGTCATGGGACGCCTGGCAGATGTGAAACATCGAAATCATTTTGTGTAAGTAATATGTATGAAAGAAAGAACATATTACGACAGAAACTAATATGGCATAATGTGAAAATAAAAAATTGCGAAATTTTTTCCAGAAAATGATGACAGAAAATGATGACTGTTGATTTAATAAACATTTATATTCATTGAATACAAAAATTAAAAATTCAAAAATCCATTTCAAATTGTGACAACTCAACTCTTTCAATCAGTGACTTTGGTAATAGTTATATTCGCTGTTGTCTCTGACGGTATTAGTGTGACGATTGGTCGATGATAACTGAAGTAAGTTACAAAAGTATTGAACATAACATTATCAAGATAAGATTTTTCTTTCTCCATAACACAAAGAACCGAGTAATTGAGTTTGTGGCAATGCTTGGATTCGTTCACAAAAGAAGAAACTTTGGATGGAAATGAAAAACCAGCGTGTTCGAAATGCAAGGAAAGGAGAAAATTCTCATAGTCCCTATGAACCCATAAGTTCACATATATTTTAGTAATTCATTTAAAAACATTCTCTCCATCGGAAAGATTTAGAGGCAAATTGAATGTTTTCATCGAATTTCCTCTAGAAGGATTGGATATGGACAATTTTGCAGCAGAAAATGTGGCTGCTGGTTATAATCTATATGCACTTGTAAATCACAGAGGGACTACNTTTGAGGAGGCTGCTCAGTTTCACTATCTGAATCATCATTTTCAGACGTATTTAGTTTTTAATTATTTTTTAAAAATATTCATTTAGTAAAACACAAGTTCTGATACTATAGTATACACAACTGTATACACTATAGGTATTCGAGCTCAGTATGGCAAGAGAGGTGGTGTAACGCCAAACCAGTGGGAAGAGAATCGCACAGTCGCTTGTGCATGGTGCCCGCCGCCATGCCAGCAATCGGTTTTTCGTGTGGCTATATATGTTTTACATCAAAAAGTACCTATCGCTAATCTAAACTACTAAGAGGCAAATTATGTTCCTTGATGTAACTTTGGGTATTTAACCCTCCACAATATAGAAAATAAATAAAACACAGATCTAGATAATCGAGGGCAAACTGAAAGTTTACTCCGAAAAGATAGTGTGTAATAGAAATCGTATAAAAAAAATTGACGAAGAAATTCTCTTTTTTCTTCAATTCAATGAGTTGAAATATAGGAAGTTCAATTTCTATTCAAAAGAAATATTGATTTGGCTTTAATTTGACTGATTTGGGAACATTGCTTTTGTAACTGTCAATTATTTATCAATCTGAAAACTGGAAGACCCTCAAAAATGAAGTTGAATAGGATCTCAAAAAAATCAAGGATTGGTTCAGATACAACGAACTAACCCTCAATATAGAAAAGATAAAATACCTCCCGTTCACTTCATACGCAAATAATTTCCCAAACATTGGTGATTTTTTTTTGACCAGGAAATCATAATACCTGAAGAGAAGATCACGAAATATTTGGGAATAATTATTGATAGACACTTAGATGGAACTTACAAGAAAAACATATTTGTAACAAGATAAGAGGTTTCCTTTCACGTTTCAAATACTTGAGAGAAATACTGGACATAGCTCATTTGAAAACCGTTTATTTTTTGGGAAAGAAAGTTTTTGTCTTTCTACTACTCTATCTTGATACAAAAAAATGTGGAAATCTTCCAAAGAAAGGAAGGACGTAATCAATTTGAAAACAAGTAACTCTATACATGGATGTGTAGATCATGAAAAGAAGCAACTTTCAGACACAAACTGGAAGGAACTCCTCTCGAAATAGCTACTTTCATATAAACATTGAATTACACTATTTTCGAAACAAATACTTTTATATGAACACTGAATTATACAGTTTGTATTCCAAACATTCGTTATGGAATAAAATCAGATATCATTCACGGCAGTTCTACTTTAAATGAATGGTAACAATTTGCANTCATCTACAAGATAAAGTTCAAAATATACTTTAAATATATCAGATAACTTTTGGTCTATTTTTGAGAATTGGTTCATGTGTCTTATTCAATTTTGCTGTAATTAACCAGCATCACCTAACCAGTAAGTCTGTTTACTTCTCATGTTATTTCTTTACACGTTACATCAACATCTGCAAACATACAAGTTTTAAAAAATTTTACACATCATCATGCACAAGCTGTACCCAATTCAGCTTCAGTGATGAGTATTTATGGTAATTTTCTTCGAAAAAACATATCTATCTATCTATAACAAACAATTTTTGTAGAACCCCGAAGACCAACTTGATAACAGGCCTTCTGTAAGTTATACTAACATTTTCAGATTTTTCAGCAAACTTATTTATGAAGAAGATGCTAGTTGAATTGAAATAGTGAAATACTTTCTCCATAATAGTATTTTTACACAAAAAAGGTCGAATTTGCAGTTTGCAGGCAAATTAATGAAAAACGTAATTATTCTCTAGACAGACGCATTAACTAACTACGCTATCGTTAAACAAATTTTGGTTTCTCTCTCGTTAGAATTCGGCGATAGGAACAAGTAAATGGATCAACACCATTATTAATTATGATATTCTTCGATTAGAGCAGCGCTCAAGCCACCATAGATGCAAATGTGCTGCCGGATGCACTCTTCTAATTGAATATGGTTTGTTAATTATATCGGGAGGAAATACGTTCACCACTTCGGTTGAGTGCTAATTTTCATTCGAATGAGATTAGGTTGGTATGTGGAACGGAGGAAATGCAAGGAAATCGTGTTAGAACATTCTATTGTCTGAACGTGACTGGTGCATTCTCCGGCTTACTGAGTTTCTTGCAGATTTCGTAAACTTTTTTTTGGTGAATCATCCAACAATTATTCGAAGCACGGAATAAAAAAAAACAGTGTGGAACAAATAACCGTATTAAGACGATAATGAGCAGAATGTGCTTGGCCTCCGTGTCTTCTTAATTGCGTAGATCTTAAAAAATGTCAACAAGTCAAAGTAACGTGAAATCTTTAGAGAATGAAAAATGCTGTAAACACTGTAAAAAAAGTTACAAACTCGGTAGACTGCTAAAATTGTGCATCACCACCATTCCATCCAAGCTGTGCAAATCAGGCAAATGCAGTGAATTGCAAACGAGAAATAGTATGCTATGATACACGTACCAAAAGTGAGGTTATGCTTACCAAAACAATTGAAAAAATAAACACAAATTTAACTCTAGATGAAGCGAACCTAAAAAGTATCCTAAGTAAAATGCTCCAAGAGTTTTTTGAGGCCATAAGGAAATACCTAGAAGAGGAAATACAAGAACTGAAGAAATCGGTGGAGTATATGTCAAACATTTTACAGTCAGAATAAAATCAATGATGATGTATTAATGAAACTAAAATCAATTTCAAAAGAAAATGATGAACTAAACCAACGTATACTACACTTAGAAAATAAACTTAATTGGTAGCAACAGAAGGAAAAAGAAAAAAATCTAATATTGTATGGAGTCCCAGGACAGCAGAACAAAGACTCCAACAAATCACGATGGATATTGCAAATACAATGGGTGTATCAGTGAGTGGAGAAGATATTGAAACCGGTTTTAGAGTGAATAAAAAAGATAGTGCACCCATACTAGTTAAATTCCGACAGACATATTTACTTCAATGACGACATATCCTTGTAAACTCAAATGCTCTTCAAAAAAGTAAGAGATCTTAGAACCGAAAAAAACTGCAAAGCTGCGTACTGCATTCGAGGTGAAATATTTCTGGAAAAATGTGATACAGATAATCCAAAAAGGATACACTCTGAGAACGACTTGCAAAATTACTGAAACAAATACCAATAAAAATGACAAAGAAAAAAAGTGTCAAAATGGCAACTATAAATAAGATGAACATACTATACATAAATATAAGAAGCTTAAGGAACGAACTGTAAGACCTGGAAAGCCTAATTAACACAACACAGAAACAAATCCACTCAGTAGTTCTAACAGAAACATGGATATATGAAAATAGAACCCAATACTTCAACATCCCAAACTTTGAAGCGATACATACATGTCGAAATACAAGAGGTGGAGGCACAGCTATATATGTACATCAGAAAATAACTTATAGTGGAGAAAACTCGAACATGCAATACTGTCCAACAACAAAAATAACGCTTAAAGAGACTGGATTCAAGATCATAATATCATATCAGCTCATCAACCACCATCAAAAAATGTACAAGATTTCATCACTGAATTGGATGGAAGGTTGGATAGAATCAGGAAAAAAAATATTATCATAGGTGACATGAATATAAGCAGGTAATTTTAAGTAATGGTTTCGAAATACAAAACCAAATTGTCCTAGAGGGAGCTACTCGTATAGGTCTGACAAAAAATTCAATCATAGACCATGTGCTCATAAAGAAAAAATATGAAGGAAACTTGTCTCTCAGATCATAACATTATGGAAATCACATTAGATGATCCAAGTGCTATCAAACTAAGCTTGGTAAAAATAGAAAGATTTCGAGTTAAGTACAAAAAATTCAAAGAGAATGTTAGAAACAACAATACTGAAGGTAAAAAAGGGAAATGAATGGATAACATCGGAGTTTTTAGGCAAAATCATGGAGAGAGACAAAGTATATAAAAAACTAAAAGGATCGTCCAACCCCCAACTCCAACAAAGTTTTAATCAATTGAAAAATTAGGTTAATACAAATAGACAGTACCTGAAAAGGAATTGGATTGAAAAACAAATGAACAAAGCAGGAAGCAATTCAAAAAGTATGGCAAGTCATCAATAATGTCATACATAATATCAATAGAACAAAAAGGAAAACTAGTATAGGTATACAGAATAACATTAGAAGATGGAACCTGTATTACAAATGAGCTCCAAGTTGTTGATGAATTCTCCAAGTATTACTCCGAGGTAGGAGAAAAGATCACGGAAAATATACAGGATACGGATTTGATCTTCATAGAACAGGAAAACAATAAATCCATATTTCTCCAGGCTGTTGATAAAAAAGAAATTTCAACTATAATTCACTCTCTGAAAAATGCTTCAGCACCAGGATATGATGGTATAACTAAGGAGGACTTGCTGCATATTATTGATGAAATCAGTGATTACCTAGTAAAGCTAATAAATGACATTATGGAAAAAGGATACTTCCCATCGGAACTCAAAATAGCTAAAGTGATACCTATATATAAAAATGGAAAACATGATAGGCTAAATAACTACAGGCCCCTTTCACTGTTAAGAGTCTTTTCTAAAATAGTGGAGAAAGTGTTGAAAATCAGAATAGTGAGATTTATTAATGAAACTTTCTGCTTTGACTCATATCAATATGGCTTTGAAGAAAAAAAAATGTAACTTCTGCTTGTTATATTGCGGCAAAAAATCGTAATACATCGAATACATACTCGATATGGGGGTAAATAAGAGTTTCAACTAACCTGAGTTTTATTTCTTCTGATAACTGATACTGGAATTTATATAGCGATAGGAGTTTGGATAATGATACTTTGAAAATGTTTGTCACATGTTCATGTTTAGCATTGTCCACCCAGTCAATGTCTGCGTTATCGAGAGTAAGCCTAAAGTTACTCTGAGTTTCTACTATTTGTCTTTAAAGCCCCATGCCTAAGGCCAAAGTTTTATTTAGATTGATTTTCAGTCCATGGTTCTCCGTGCAAATCTGTGTTTATATTGGCCACGTAACTTTCTGTATCATTTTTAAGAGAAAACAAATATAACTGTATATCATCTGCGTATAGATGTACTTGACATTGTTTCTTTCAGGGATATCCATGAGTAATCATCCAGTTTGACCCTCTGTGATCGGCCTGTGAGATAGCTGGTCATCCATTTAAGAGAAATGTCATAGAATCCTATGAACTTGAGCTTGCTGATAATCGAAATTAACTAAATCGAAAGCTTTACTTTGTTCAAGCAGTACTAAAATGGTGACTTTTGATTGTTCTCTGAATCTCGCTACATCGTCGATTACTTTCAAGAGGGCAGTCTGTGTTCCGTGTTTTTTGTAGAACCCAGACTACTCGTACGGGAAGATTTGACGGGAAACATTTTTCTCGAGTATTTTACAGAATATGGGCAGAATGTTGATGGGGCGTAGGTCACTGAACGTGGTAGGTGCATTCTTTTTTGGAATTGGACTCGTTGGAAATATGTTAAATTTCATCAATACAGTGTGGTATCACTTAAGAAATCATCTTGATATTTATATGGTCAATACCTGAAGCATTAGATTTTATTTCTTTGATAGCAGTCAAAATATCATCATCACATATATCGGTGAGGGAAAAGTTCATAGGAGCGTTCATAACACGAAGGAACTACTTTTCGGTGAGTAATTTAATTAAGAACTCCTTATTTCTTGTAGAATTGAAACGATAATAATCGTATAGGTACAATCATATAAGAAAGATATGTTTATGAAAATTCATTGTTATAGAGTCCTGAAGAAGAATTTAAATGAATTCGAAACATCGTTAAGAAAAAAAATGTTTTTTTACGAAAAAATTGATCTTGTTACCCAACTAACTCTTCTTCTGAAAAATTATTGGATCACTAAACTAGTTAATTGAATATATTTTTGTATACATCTAGAGTTTTATATACATCTAGGGTCTTCGAATGAGTGACATCAAATTAGTGTCTATAATTTATAATAGCTATCGTGATGAGTAAAACTTGGAATATCATGTGTGAAATGAATCTATTAAAAACCCTTCTCGGTAACCATCAGGATGTAAATAAAACTCATTTCCTAACTTGGTTAGCGAAACGAGCGTCAAGGGACAGCATTTTTGTTCTGGTGGGGAAGAAGTGATTTCAATAGATTAGTTATCGTGTTACTTTTGAAATCCTTCAACTCTCAAAAGCGCCCTGTTATCATGTATCGACCTTGACAATTCCAAGGATTCCTCATTGATTCTATGGCTACTTTCTGAAGCATCTTAGGCGACACTAGACGTTTCTGGTCTATGAAACCGAATATGTGAAACACATTTTTGGAACGCGTTATTACAGTTTGCTTTCGGGTTGCCCATCACTTGCTGAAGTGTACGAGCGGTTTTGAAAACAACGTCACTGTCACGTCACAGGTCACTGTCATTTTAATCATCATATACAGAGACTCGGACTGTCAGAAGACAGTGTGTTTCGCCTGTTTGGAAAATGATGAAACAGCAGAGCACATACTTTGTGCCTGCCTGGGGACCGAATCAAGTTTTTAAAGTTCGGCAGAGCCGTAGTCTTAGCATCTGATCTGAAAGATCACTTACCATACATACTAATCGGCTTCGTTAAGAAGCTGGGTTTATTTAGTCGAGTGTGAATAGGTGTGAGCCACAATAAATCCTTGCGGGTAGCGGTGGAGGGTCGAATAGACCCACTCACTTTGAACCTGACCTAATATAAACTAATCTCATGATGATACCAACTTGTTTAGAGTTTGCATTCTGATGTTGAAAAAGTGTTTCCATCTCGATTACGTACATTCTCGATCATTACACTAATGTAAATCAGCCCCACTGCATCCTTCTTCATCTTCGTTTTGCTGATAATCCATCTGTTGCTACTCTCTGCTGGGAATATATCTGAAAAACTTACATTTCTATCTGAAAATTTGAAGTCCGTACCGTCTTTTAACAATAAAGAGCGAGTTTGTGTCGGTTGAAGCGAAAACACCCGGGCCAATGTTTCAAGAATGAAAACCAATATATTGTCGAAAAAGTTTTGCAATTATTTTGTTGAATAATGTTGAGAAGTTAGAATGGACATTGCGTCCAAAAGGTAGCAACCATGAAATCAGTGAATTTCTTGCTCAGGTCATCAATACATGAGAGCTGAAGCAAAAATCAAAAATGTTATAGTTTTGTCCCATTTTTGAGTGTGCATATGTGTAGTTTTTGGCAAACAGTGTTATCTCCACCAATTCACCCTACTTTTGGTAACCCTATAAAATGGCAAATTTATTATACCTCTAATGGGGGTAGAAGTTCTGCTCTTGCTCACCAAACAAAACGGAGGGTAAGTTGGCTACAAGGTATGAGGTCTCACAAAAATGTGTCCTCAACGTTTGGAATGAAATTGGGTGTTTTGGAAAATTAGGTGGGTACTTGCAGGAAAAAATTAAAACTCACTATAACGGGTATATAAATTAAATTTATTTCGAGTGTTTAATCAGATGGATTAGTGATTTTTTTGAACAATCTGTAGTAATAGAACAAACCCTTACTTTCGCATTCACCAGTCAGATATTCTATTACGATTTTGCTATATTCTTATGGATGAGGGGCATAATAAAACGAAGAGAATGAGCACTTAAGATAAGCACTTCACTAATTTCAAGTAAGTGATACAGTCGTCATCTTGAAAGTTTCATCTGTCAATTTCACTTCAAAGTAAAATATTCATGCATTAATTTTATTATCCCAAATTTCAATTTTTTGAGTTGACCCGTTCAAAAAATAAAAGGGGGGCGGACATAAAAGAAATGCACAGTATACTTTTACCCGTGTTTGGAATCACACGTTCAAAGGTAAGACCTCCCTAATCCTTAGCTCGCACAAGTTTCGACTTCTGAGGGTTGTCGTTCGTAGGGGTGCAACAGCTGATTAACGAAAAAACAGAACAGAAAACATAAAATTAAATATTTTTTGAATGCGGTGAGGGTGAAAAAGTTTTATCATATTTCAATCATAAAACCTTTATCTTCCTGAGGCGGTATCAGATACGAATATGTTTGTAATAAAGTTTATCAACAAACTATAAAGATAGGTTATGTAGATAACCCATAAAGTAGTTGAAAAAGGATCAAAATATTTTCTTTAACGATGTCATGCTACCCGTCTTCTCGTTCCTAATCCGACGGGAGTTTTATTACACTTCATAAAACTTCACAACTTCGCCGTCAAGAAAATGATGACATACATAAAATTAAACGACAACGATCCGCTATCGATATATCAGCTTCCTAATTGCTAGGGAGTATATTGGGAAACAGTAAATATCGTACAAGTTGGATATGTTTTTCATGAATGGTCAGTGGTGTACGTACCCATATGTAATATAAAGTTGATGAAGATGTTTAAATATTCACGCGTTTTTGTAAAACGTTTCGAAAATCTCACGATGAAGTGTTTGTTGAATACGTTATGGATTTTCATCAAGTATCGGCCGATTCCATCACCTATCTTAAGGTGTTTGATTTTATTGAAATACTTTTGAAGTTTTCACTTTGGTGATGCTTGTTAAAATACACTATATCTGAGAAAATAGAATTGAAACTTTTTATGTTGTTTAGCACTTTTATTTGTAACTAACGTTACTGCAGTTTTGTTATATAAGGACATTTTCAAACTCATACTTACATCAAACTAACAATGGTTTATTACATTAGCCCTTATATATCACCCCTGTAGGTAATAATAGAGTTACTTGGCTTGATTGAGTACCTTAATTTAATGATCATTTAACAGGTTGTACCCGTAATGTATGCTTGTGAATTTCCTAGGATTCTAAATAATTGAGTTTGTAACCCTTCCTTGCATAGTGCAAAATTTCCGTATCGTTTAGATTCGGGAACTTGTGGTTGCATGCCAAGGAATGGTTTGAAAACGTCCTAGTCTGTAGGACCTTTCATGTTCAGCATATCGTTTTTGGAAATTTCGACCACATTGTCCCACATAAACACGATTACACTCCGGACATTTCTTGATTTCTGGTTGTTTGACCTGAGGGTATATTAATCTGTAAGTGAATTTACGGCTTTGTTTTCTGACTAACTTCTGGATAGTATCTGCTTTGAAACCATTTTTATGACCTATCTGTGTAATTATATCAATTTCCCTAGCTAGATTGTTAGCAGACAAAGGCAGTGAGAATGCTCTGTGTAACATCGAATTGTAGGCTGCTAATTTATGACTGTCTGGATGGAAAGACTCGCTTGGGACGGTAATGTCATGTCAAAATTGATCATTCCAAGTACTTGCGACACTTCTGTTTTATTAGTAGGAATAGGAAAATTTGAAATAGCTTCCACTCGTGATGGATCAATAGCAATACCCTCTTTCGAAATAACATGTCCTAGAAAATTTAGTTTCTGTACGCCAATGATGCATTTTGATTCGTTTAGAGTTATGCCCGCAGTTACAAGACGAGAAAGAACTTCACGCAGAATATCATCATGTTGTTCTATGGTTGGTGCATGTATTAATATGTCATCTATATGAATAATGTAGATTTTACCATACACATTTAAATTTTTACCATCAGGTCCAAATATACAATCATTACAATTTATGATATTTTTGAGCATTGATTCCTTCAATAAATGAAAAGGTTAACATATAATATCAGCTCCAGTATCAATTAGAAAGGGAACTTTAGTATCAAAATCAATTATCTCCAAATTCACCATCCACTGATTTTTTTCATTCACATAAATCTTTCCTACATTATGAGTTCGGTTAGAAAGACCACTATGCAAGGACATAGTCCCTAAAAAATGTTCTGAAATACCTGCTGCTTCATATTCCCTGGATTTGTCTTCACCATTGTTTTCTAAATCTGCATTAACATTTTGAACCATTTTTCTGGGTTTCAGACTTCTCATTCTGCAAACTTTTTCCCAATGACCTTTAGAAGAGCATTTTCTGCACACGGAATTTCTGGCAGGACATCCTGTACATGAATGAGGTTTGAGTCCACAGTATTCACAAGCTCCAGCTGTGGAAGAGGTGTGAGGTTGTGAATAATCCTTTGACGCAGATCCTTGATGATTTGATTGACTTCTCCGAGGTAAACGATTAGCAACGGCATGAACCATTCCTTCATGCTTCAGAATACTATTCTGTTGGCCCTGGATTTCAGGCTGTTTAGCACCGATGATAGCATCAGCCAGTGTCAGATTAGCCTGTAACTGCATCCGCTCAGAAGTCTTCGTATCTACCATTCCTACTACAATACGATCTCTTATGAGTTGATCCTTGAGAACACCATAGTCGCAGTGTTCTGCAAGACCATGCAGAGATGTAATAAAAGCGTCAATGCTTTCTCCTGGTTTTGAGTGCGAGAATTGAATTTATATCTCTCAAAGATTACATTTCGGCGAGGTATAAAATAATCTTCGAATGCTTTGAGCGTATCTTCGTATGTAGTTGGTTGTGTCGCAAAAGTCAGCGACACTTCTTCGCTTTCTTCACCCATCACATACATGAGAATATCAATTCGCCAGAGTTGAGAAGGTGAACTTCTCTGGAGGTGCCACGTGCATCGAGAGGTTAGAAACCGAAACCATTGGTACCACAGAGCTTGTATTTCCTTCCTTTCAAAAATTTGTTCGATATCACTTATACCGCTGCCACCATGTTTAGTTATCGATGGGGTTTAGGCATTAATAACTAGTATCAACGTATAACTCTTAGTTTATTTCAAGACTCTCAACTCGTTGCACCGACTGTTGAGCCCAGAGACAGAGCCCGGTGCCCCCGTCCCTATTCTGACAGCCACCTTTCGCCGTGTCTCTGAACCCACCAAAGGTATCACATCGTGAATGATAGAACAGAATACATGTAGAATAAACTGGGTAACCCCAGAATCAGATTCTTTTAGTTTGATTAAAGATCACAGTATCAACTTGAGATTCAATGGTAGGTCTATTTGCGGTGGATGAAATAATATCTTCATGACCTTTTTTAAATTTTAATGAAATGAACTTTTCTTTGAAACAGGATATGTAATTCAATACTCACCCCATTGTTGGGATCACAATGTTCTGTTATCACTGAATCAGAAACACTCATTTTTGGAAACACATAATATTCAGTCTAAATTCCATTTGTTTTTAACTTGGTGGTGCCACAATTTCTTTGAGTTGTATCTCTTCATTCACACGTCATTTTGAATTAGATCAACCCTACACTCATTACGTAATTCATGATGGATATACCAACCCCCCGCCAAAACGCAGCCGTTGCGATTGAATTTTGACATCGAAACTGACTTCAGGAATGTTAACTAGATCAATCGCTAGATAATTTTAAGTAAATTTCAGCGTGGCCTAGATTACCAGTTTATTTTTCTAGTCGTTTACGCAAGCACACTCAAACATCTGCTCCTTTCCGAAAAAAAAAGTATTTTAGGATGCAAAAGGAAAATCCCCGACAAACCCTAGAAATGTAACTATATTTTCATCATCCACGTTTCATTATTCTTAAACAATATGAGTCGCGAAGGGAACGATCAATTTTCTGGATGAATGAACCGAGTTGAGAGCCCGATCGACCGAAACTGACTGTATTGCGTGTGACAGAAAACGATAAACAGGGGCGCACTTACCAAGAATAATAAACCAGCCGCATTCGGGAAATTGTGAACGAATAACTAGATGATAATTCGAATAGAATTCGTTTTTATCGAAAGTAGTACCACAAGACACCAAAAATTTCCTCGACAAATTTCCATTTTTCAACGAAGGCAGAAAAATCCTTGAGGCGCTCTAAAAGCGGTGCCTGTGCGAAAGTAGCGATTCACATTGGATTTGAATCGCTGGAGAGTGAATCCATTTTGATCGCTCGGTTTGTATTGGTCAACAATAACGAAGTTATATTTTGACAAAATGGACATTTATCAGAGAAAATTTTTGGGTCGAGTGGTATCAATGAGTAATGAGAAATTTCAACGAGAAATTACCATACTTTATCATACTCAACTTGTATTTTCTAAAAATATGATTCAATTGTTGAAATTTATAGTGCCTTGACATTAGACTGCAGAGCCGGCACCATGTCACTCGACTTACTTGACGCGGCTAGATGCATTAACTGTGCGTCGCGTATTCTTCTCGATTTCAATGCAATTGCTACCATTCAGAATAATGGTAGCACTCAATAAAATTATCGTTCATGTACACATGTACGAGTTATGAAAGTACATCATACTTTCCAATCTCTTATACAGAGTGGGCTATCGAAAATGTTCTGCATGGCAACACTTTCAGAAAGAGGGAATTTCGCAAAAATTCAAAAATACGTTGTTTTTCAGTTGCAAAACCTTCTCTCAACGGGGGTACTATCTCTTATTTTTTTTATTGGAATAGAGGTTGAGTGACATGTCATTAAGAGGGGCGTTCTATCCCCTATCACTACTGCTTTGTTTTTGGAAATCGAACGATATAAAATTTCCTAATGCCAACAATACATATTATTCTCAAAAATTGTTTTCGAATGAAAACTTGTAGTATTGATCTGAATGCTGAAGATATTTTTTGCGAGTATCGTATTTTTTGTTTGCCAAAAAATTAGACATAGTCTGTCCTCTATTGAAAACAATTGTCTCATGTCAGATCAAAAATACTGTCTCTCGACGCACATTTCGGTAACCAAATTAGCATTATTAGGAATACTCATTTTATATACAATCAACTCAATACATCTCTTGAATTCAATTTCATTTTTTATTTTCTAGTTGAAATTTTCAAATATTTAAGAGCAATTTTTAAATACATTCATATTGATTTAGTCGATAATTTATATGACTGAATATAAAAATAATTGAATTTCACACACTGTTTCGTATAATCTGACTTCTTCAAACTCATAGATGAATATATTATTAGTTCAATTAAACTACTTTCAATCCTCGAGTCTTTCTCAAGATTCATTTCAAATTCTTATTTTTAAAATTTGATGAAAATTGATAAGTCCATAATGAATTATGAAATGTTTGAATGATTTCTAATTGTTATTTTAAAATAGTTTTCTTCATAGGGGAATTTTTTTGTACCGACTCATGTAGATGAGTCAACTCAACTCTTCTTCATTTCCATCCTTAGGCGCAAGAGACATGCTAGGTGCGAGGTTAATTTTTTAATTTTGTTTTTTGAAGTTAGCTCGACTATTACATGTAAACTATAATATTATGTGTACTTCTAGTAGTACAAATAGTAATGAACAAAAATAATAATGAACGGTATGCATAGATTCGCTCGTAAGCTATGATCCTTAATCTGAAAAATTATTATTATACCAATTTCAAAGTTTAGTTCCGTAAACATTTCATGCAACCTGTCTTATGTCATTATATACAGCTTTTGGATGTGAAATTTTACTACCAATATTTTCATAGTTATGAAACACATGTGTAAGTGGTTCCAAAAATAGATTCATCAAGATGTTGAAGGCTTATAAGATCTAATTAAGAAACACGCATTCTGAAAGTGGTTTGTTATCTGAATTGAGTTCCCAAAAAGTACGTCAACCTTTAGAACCCTTAAAACAGATAATTTGTTTTAGTTTTGTAATCACTATTTGGACGTGCATCAAAGGTAAACAAATATTTTTGTTTTGATTTCTCACCAGCTGAACACCTCCCATCACATTGACTGAAAAGACAACGGTTATGAATGTAAAATATGATTGTAACCCATTCGACAAACAGTGGAAAAGTGTTTGAATTCAGTTCCATGCATAATTCCGCGACTCTCTGAACAGCACCTTGTTGTTTTGTAATGATGAAATATGTGCAATTAATCCTTCATGAAGTACCCATTTAGATGTTATGGCTGCATTTCTCGAAAGATTTACTTCATTTGTAATACGATAACTACACACTAATTTAGAAATAGGAAGCTTGTTCTGAAAATAGGGGTGTCTGTTGATGATACAGGATTGTTGAGAGATGAAATTTGTAGTAGTAAAATTGTAATTTGTAGAGGCTCTTGATATTCATTATGGATAGTTTGGTTAAAAATCCAGAGAAAGATGAAAATTTTGATTAAGAAGCACTTGCATATCACTTGTTAGTTGTAAATATCGATAATTAGATATTTAAAATTAACAAAAAGTATAGTGTAGGTAATTGGAATTATCCATGTTCAGAAATATATCATTGGTTTTCGTATTTGAAATAAATGTGAGAACTATTCATGAAAGTGGTTAAGAAAAACTGAGTCATGGTTCATTGTCATATTTTCTTATAATTAGTTACACAAGTCTTGTAGAAATACAGAATCAGATCAAATTATGAATACTCTGACATGTTAATTGATGAAAATTAATAACACTAACCATGATAATGATCTTTGATAATCTTTGGTAGCTTCATCAGTTACTGATGGAGCTACCATGTATCGAAACGCGTCTGAAATTAAATTTATTTTGAGAATTCTGCAATTATTTCCATGGATATAATCAAATCAATTATTTTCATTATAATCAGAAGACAATAAGGGACTCATCACTTTCTACGAAAATAATAAGCGATGTGATAAATGACCCTCAAGATAGAGACACGTAAAAGGAGTATTATGAACACATGCAGAAAGATAGCTGGAGATTGATTAAATACGAGAAAAACAAATGAAAAATATAAACTCAGTTCTGATGACTTTTTTCGAGGGCTGCTGAAAATGTCGATATGATACACAAAGATGCATAGGAACCTTATTGTTTCAACGAGATTGGCCCAACTTTGTACACATGTTGATAGATGGTGCAAGAATTAAAATCTGTCGCTTGTATGGTTTGTTGAGATTTTCAATTTATGGGCCATAATGTAAACAAATATTTCACCTGATATAATAATATCATTTATTATGCATAAAAAATACATTTATACATAAAAGGAAAAGGGTTAGCCAAAGTATATCTTCCACCCCTCCCAAAAATTATACAGTGAGTGTAAGAAAATAATTATAAAATACATATTTACTATCATAACAATGATAGAGAAGAGAAAAAATAATAGATCACATAGTTGCTAATAACTCCTAATATTCTTAGCATTATTTTGGTCAATTTAACAATTTAATTGCACTACCATACATTGAATTTTAAATTTTTTAAATTAGCACTGAGCAGTACGCATCTGTGATTTTATTTCTTTCTTAAATTGGTGAATATTATGATTTAAAAGGGGTAAACTTTCATTCAGAGAAGAAGGGGCTATATAAGAAAAACATCCTTGAAATTTGGAAGTACGGTGCCTAGGTATGATGAATGAGTTACCTCACATTCAGCTCCTTCATTTTTAACAAAAATGGTGTGATATGTTTACCATATGGTATACAGCCATCGAATCGCATGCAAGCATTTTGTATACGTTGTAACTTCTGCTTGTTATATTGCGGCAAAAAATCGTAATACATCGAATACATACTCGATATGGGGGTAAATAAGAGTTTCAACTAACCTGAGTTTCATTTCTTCTGATAACTGATACTGGAATTTATATAGCGATTTGAGTTTGGATAATGATACTTTGAAAATGTTTGTCACATGTTCATGTTTAGCATTGACCACCCAGTCAATGTCTGCGTTATCGAGAGTAAGCCTAAAGTTAATCTGAGTTTTTACTATTTGTCTTTGAAGCCCTATGCATAAGGCCAAAGTTTTATTTAGATTGATTTTCAGTCCATGATTCTCCGTGCAAATCTGTGTTTATATTGGCCACGTAACTTTCTGTATCATTTTTAAGAGAAAACAAATATAACTGTATATCATCTGCGTATAGATGTACTTGACAATGTATGTTGGGTAATCAAAAATAAACACTGAAAATATCAAGGGTCCTAAAATACTTCCCTGCGGTACACATAAGATTGTTTCTTTCAGGGATATCCATGAGTAATCATCCACTTTGACCCTCTGTGATCGGCCTGTGAGATAGCTGGTCATCCATTTAAGAGAAATGTCATAGAATCTCCTATGAACTTGAGCTTGCTGATAATCGAAATTAACTAAATCGAAAGCTTTACTTTGTTCAAGCAGTACTAAAATGGTGACTTTTGATTGTTCTCTGAATCTCGCTACATCGTCGATTACTTTCAAGAGGGCAGTCTGTGTTCCGTGTTTTTTGTGAAACCCAGACTACTCGTACGGGAAGATTTGACGGGAAACATTTTTCTCGAATATTTTACAGAATGAGGGCAGAATGTTGATAGGGCGTAGGTCACTGAACGTGGTAGGTGCATTCTTTTTTGGAATTGAAATTATATTAGCTACCTTCCAAACATCTGGAAAAATACCCTGTCTAAAGGACTCGTTGAAAATATGTTAAATTTCATCAATACAGTGTGGTATCACTTAAGAAATCATCTTGATATTTATATTGTCAATACCTGAAGCATTAGATTTTATCTCTTTGATAGCAGTCAAAATATCATCATCACATATATCGGTGAGGGAAAAGTTCATAGGAGCGTTCAATTTATTATTATTGTAGAATGAAAGAGTGTTATTATTCACTATGAATCAAATCAAATAAATTAAATTCCATAGATATTACAGTTTGTCATACTCGATTAAAATTATCATCGTATAACTCTGCGTAAGTTATAAGGTCTCAAAGAAAGCAAGTCTCTCAAGTCTTCTTAAGGGCGCTAAGGCATTTATGGTTCTTAAAGCTTGAGGAAGGTGATCGAACATTTTGACATCATTTTAAATGATCATTTACATTTAAAGCACTGATTTGGAAATGCCGTGAAGAATCAAGGAAACTGGCGGTCAGAAATAAATTAACTGCATACTGAGTGCCAAGATCCTCAGATATCGCAAGAAATGAAAAAGCTGATGGCATACATTCAGTGAGGGATCTGTACAGACTAGTGCTGGAAACAAGATTGGTGAAGTGGGAGTCATAAAAAAGATGACTGAACAGTAACAAAGTATATTTTTTACCTGAAGAAAGATTGGTTGGGTAACAGGATCAAGTTTTTCGTAAAAAACAATTGTTTTTGGCGAAGTTTCGAATTTAATTAAATTCTTCTTCAGGGCTCTGTAACAATGAATTTTCATAAACATATCTCCCACAAAACTTATACGATTATATTATCGTTTCAATTCTACAAGAAATAATGAGTTCTTAATTGAAAAACTCAACGAAAAATACTTTCTTCGTGTTCATAGTATTGATATTTTGAAAACCATCAGTCATATTAGATACATATCAAAAAAGAATAAAAAACATTGCAACAGACAAACTTCCAAGACAACACCACCACAAAACGACATGAAACAAACGAATGGCTTTATCTGTGATTCTGATAGGGCGGTGTTTGTTTTTCAACCAATGACAGAAGAAAAAAGAATGGAAAAAGGGTAAATTATTTTGGTATTTCACCTATCAAATTGAAATATTCAGTATTGAGGCCATCGATATCTCTTCTAGTATTAACACTATCGCATTTGATGATATGTATCATTTCGCTCAAAAGTCTTCTGGATAAACATGGTTGAACATTTCGAATAGTTGTATGTCTTTTGGATAAATATGGTTGAACATCTAGAGCGAAATGATACATATCCTCAAATGCGACAGTGTTAACACTAGAAGAGATGTCGTAGCTTCAATACTGCATATTTCAATTTGATAAGTAAAATACCTAAAAAATTTACCCTTTTTTCATTCTTTTCTTTCTGTCATTGATTAAAAAACAGACACCACCTTATCAGAATCACAATTAAAGTCATTCGTTGGTTTCATGTCGTTTTGTGTTGGTGATGTCTCGGAAGTATATCTGTTGCAATGATATATTTTTTTAAATATATATCTAATGTGTTTGATGGTTTTTGAAATAGTAATATTATCAACACGAAGGAACTACTTTTCGATGAGTAATTTAATTGAGAACTCATTATTTCTTGTAGAATTGAAACGATAATAATCGTATAGGTACAATCATATAAGAAAGATATGTTTATGAAAATTCATTGTTATAGAGTCCTGAAGAAGAATTTAAATGAATTCGAAACATCGTTAAGAAAAAAAATGTTTTTTTACGAAAAAATTGATCTTGTTACCCAACTAACTCTTCTTCGGAAAGATTATTGGATCACTAAACTAGTTAATTGAATATATTTTTGTATACATCTAGAGTTTTATATACATCTAGGGTCTTCGAATGAGTGACATCAAATTAGTGTCTATAATTTATAATAGCTATCGTGATGAGTAAAACTTGGAATATCATGTGTGAAATGAATCTATTAAAAACCCTTCTCGGTAACCATCAGGATGTAAATAAAACTCATTTCCTAACTTGGTTAGCGAAACGAGCGTCAAGGGACAGCATTTTTGTTCTGGTGGGGAAGAAGTGATTTCAATAGATTAGTTATCGTGTTACTTTTGAAATCCTTCAACTCTCAAAAGCGCCCTGTTATCATGTATCGACCTTGACAATTCCAAGGATTCCTCATTGATTCTATGGCTACTTTCTGAAGCATCTTAGGCGACACTAGACGTTTCTGGTCTATGAAACCGAATATGTGAAACACATTTTTGGAACGCGTTATTACAGTTTGCTTTTGGGTTGCCCATCACTTGTTGAAGTGTACGAGCGGTTTTGAAAACAACGAAGGAAATCCTATTACAAGCAGCCCATTTGTTTAATCACTTGCGAAATAATTATTGGTAGAAACGAGGGGTAATATAGATAGGGTTAGTCATTAGACATTAACATATAAATTAGGATACAACAAACTTACAGGACTACTAGCAACTCATTTGATGAAAATAATGAAATGATACTCATTCAATGACCTTCATTACTGAAGGTAATAGTTCGTCTAGATGTAAATGAAACGATTTAACTTGAACTTTCATTTCAGTGTCAGTCCCAAACAAATTCGTTGGATTCATGTGATGATTGTCAGATCAATATGATCACTCATGGTGCAATTGCCTGGTGGCCGAAGGCTTTACAGAAAATGGTCCAGGCGAAGCTCTCTGGCCTACAGTGGTGCCATCAGTACCACACCGTCAGCGGCCATGGAGATCCTTCTAGATCTACCTCCTCTCCACATTTCTGGAGAGAGAGGCTAGATGGACTATATAGACTTGTGCACATTGCCAATTGCACAAATCAATTTAATGCAGAGTGCATCAGACTGTTGGTTGACACTGAAAGTTACAGCATTCTGGAAATGACCTCTGACTTCATACCTCCAACTGTCAAATACGAACTGCCTTATAAAGTACTGTTTCCGAGTAGAAAGGAATGGATCCTTCGGAAGAAGGAATACTAAGAGCAGATAGTTGTTGGTTCACAGATGGATCAAAAACACCTTCCGGTTTTGGTGCAGGTGCAGTTGCAAACCCAGTCGTGGACCAGAATCTATCACTAGCATCGCTTCAGGATTTACCAAAGAAAGATGGAACACCTGGATGGCAAGAAGATTTATGGACTTCTGGCAGAATCTTCTAGGATTAGCTCACACCAAAGCGTTTATTTACCCTTCGAAGCTTGATACCAAACAGTTGTTGGACTACAGCAGGGATGAACTACGATGTCTAACAGGTCACTGTCATTTTAATCATCATATGCAGAGACTCGGACTGTCAGAAGACAGTGTGTTTCGCTTGTTTGGAAAATGATGAAACAGCAGAGCACATACTTTGTGCCTGCCTGGGGACCGAATCAGGTTTTTAGAAGAGTTCGGCAGAGTCGTAGTCTTAGCATCTGATCTGAAAGATCACTCACCATACATACTAATCGGCTTCGTTAAGAAGCTGGGTTTATTTAGTCGAGTGTGAATAGGTGTGAGCCACAATAAACGAGTAGCGGTGGAGGGTCGAATAGACCCACTCACTTTGAACCTGACCTAATATAACCTAATCTCATGATAATACCAACTTGTTTAGAGTTTGCATTC
>NW_019290647.1:22637-122010 GCF_000500325.1 Leptinotarsa decemlineata | reverse complement strand
CTACTTTAAAGAAAACAAAATAGAAATTGATGAATAAATTATTATTTTTTGAGAAAAATTAAAATTCACCTTATTTTTTCAAAAATGCATGTATTCATTCATATCATGTATAAAATTCAAGGGTGGAAATATCTTGGAAATGAAAAAAAATCATCGAAAAATGTCCAGTTCTATTTAATTCAATGTTTTATAAATCTCAAATTAGATATTCTTTGAAATATTGCCGACGTATATGGAACTCCGCCCTTGAGATCGATCGCTAGATTATCGATGCTCGTTTGGCAAGTCAAGTTGGCATCAATTCTCTACTGTTTAAACCCATACATGGCACTGTTTTCTGGAGGTCCAGGAAAAGTGAAACTGACAGGAGTAATATTGTCAGCGTCAATGGTCACTTCCAATCATCTTGTTCACTGCAATTTATCGGTAGAGTAGATCGAGTTATAACCTTCGTACTCGCAGTCAATGCATGTACCACTGATGGTGTCTACCGCAATAGCTGACGAAACGTTTGATACTTTAGGTTTCATTCGACCACGGCCTACCAGCCAGAAATTTGTTCTCTTCAATCGTGACTCCAGTGTTCAAAGTCTATGTTCTTCTATATAGAAAAAAATGCTCAAATTTGTTTTTTTTTCAGTTCTAATCATTGTTTAAAAATCAGTCGATTCATTCAAATCGCAATTCATTTGATTCAAGTCACGCCAACCCTAATGTTTTGGGTATTCACGCAGCTTTTTTGAAAAACTGAAATTTCGTTTGGACATAGATCTTTTTTTTTAATTGAGATAAAAAAATAATTACAAGACTATTAGTTCTCGTGTACACCAGTGGACTGGAAATACATTCGCTGAACTCTCTACGATACCACAAATCTGAACTCAACGCCTCTGAACCTAGGTCGAAGCTCGGATAACATTCAGCTATCGAAGAATTCTTTCCGTTCGGCACGATTTTCTTGGCCTGTTAGGTAGTTAGAAAAATCGGTTTGTTGCCCCTCGAAGATAGCGACATCTGTAGAATATTCCGGCATTAGTCGTCTGCGATTTAGCTGTTAAATCGTTGGGATTTCTTGTGATGGCCTCGCCTGAGTCACGGTCAAAGGTAAACGTGCGCTTGAGGCGCACGGTGCCTTATGCGTTTTCTCTTTTCAATAATAATAATAATAATGAAAATTCACAATGATGAAATCCATATTATTCGTTAGTTCTAGAAGAAAATTGTTCACACATCAGGAAATAACACCCAAATTTTTACATTTGTTTGAAGGTGGTTGATAATGTTTCGTGGTGCATTTCATCAATTCGGACTTCCATTGTCTAATCCCTACTAATATTATAAATGCGAATGTAAGTTTGTTTGTTACGGTTTCACGCGAAAACTACTCAACCGATCATCATGAAGTTTTGTACACATGTTCTTGGAGGTATTAGAAGTAACATAGGATACATTTTGTTTTTACTCTCCAACAGATTTAGTTTTGAACCTTTCTTCTGGGAGAGGAGGGGCTTGAATTCATGGTTGAACTCATGTCCCTCTGTGATTAAATGAGTGGAATATGTGGAATTTATTTCTCCATTCTGGAAACTATTTTTATGTTCCTTTATGCGGGCTTTGAACATTCTTCCAGTTTGACCTATATAAAGCATTGGACACCACCCACATGATAATTTATACACGATTTTTCTGAAGTTGTTAGTTTTGAAAGCAATATTTTTACCTTTGTTGTGTAGAAAATCTAAAATATTTGTAGTGGGTTGGCCTAAGCAGGTTGAGGTTCTATAACTTTTATCCTCTTCTCTTCGAATTGCTTGACGGGAGATGGAGAAGTTTTTTCATCCCCTGAAGACGTTGGTAGGGAGATGAAGAAACATTTTCATCTGCTGAAGATTTCAGCTTGATTAGTGAAACGCGCGTTGAGAAAAGTGATTGGTGATTGGGAAAGTTGCTTGTTTTGAATTTATTCTACGTCTACGCCATCGGTTCCAGTTTTACTGTTTACCATTTTTTGATATTTGGGCATTCTGACTTGTCCATTTCTTCTAAGACTGGAAAGTTCTGGGCATCATATGCTTATTGCTTTTTTCTTTCTACCCATTTCAATAATCTCTTACTAGTTTTTACGGGTCATTTGTACATTTGTCATATTCTTCTAGATATAATAATGTTGAGAAAGTGAAGAAAATTGTTATGGAGAATCGTCGAATCGCTATTAAAGAAGTTGCTGAGGATATTGGTAATTCGGTTGGCTCATGCAATTTTTTCGAAAATTTTGTACATGAAGCATGTGGCTGCGAAGTTCGTTACAAAACTGCTGAATTTTTACCAAAAAAACCATCGCGTTAGCATCGCTCAGGAATTGTTGAAAGTCGTCAACGGCGACCGTGATCATGCCTAAGCCACCATATTCACCAGATTTGGCCTACTGCGACTTTTTCCTGTCCATAAGATTGAAGAAGCCTATGAAAGGGAGGCGTTTTGCGACGATAAAATCGTTGGGATTTCTTGTGATGGCCTCGCCTGAGTCACGGTCAAAGGTAAACGTGCGCTTGAGGCGCACGGTGCCTTATGCGTTTTCTCTTTTCAATAATAATAATAATAATGAAAATTCACAATGATGAAATCCATATTATTCGTTAGTTCTAGAAGAAAATTGTTCACACATCAGGAAATAACACCCAAATTTTTACATTTGTTTGAAGGTGGTTGATAATGTTTCGTGGTGCATTTCATCAATTCGGACTTCCATTGTCTAATCCCTACTAATATTATAAATGCGAATGTAAGTTTGTTTGTTACGGTTTCACGCGAAAACTACTCAACCGATCATCATGAAGTTTTGTACACATGTTCTTGGAGGTATTAGAAGTAACATAGGATACATTTTGTTTAAAAAAAACAATTATTTTTTATGTAAGATAAAAACCCTTTGTAACGTAATACCGTCGCTCTGTATTATTCACAGTCACGACAATTTCCAATCCAATCCAATTGACTATAGGTTTGTTCTGGTTTTACGAAATTCAAGTTCTAGGGCGTCAGGATTATGCCTAATTGATATATAGCGTTCTGGTTTATTGAGGATAATTTCGGACTGATGAATCCTCTGTTCTAGTATCAACTGCAAAATGATCCTAAACTGTTTTGAACCGTCCCGAATCGTTCTTGCTCTCGAGGCGAAACTGTTGAAAACTGTTCCCGTTACTCATGCGCATTTGTGTGGAGATTTGTTTGGGCTATTTGATTTGAATAATTGATGATTGAGGTTAGATAACATTTGAACTGACTATAAGGATACGCTACATAACCAAATGGACTTGATCAATAGTATTTTCTAGTCTTCATCTCTTCATATATACGATAGGTGGCACAGTGGTCTCCTCAAAAGCGTTCTGGTTTAAACAAGTTTACGAGACTATTTCGGACTGTTTGAGATTTTTTGCTTGTACGCATCATGTCTTGCGCAGTTTCCAAACAGTTTTGGATGTTAGAACCAGAACAAACTTTATAATTTCAGCTGTTTGGAATTTTTCTATATTTATTGTTATTTTCTTCAGTCACCTGCGAGGGAAGCCGCGGGTAAAAGCCAGTATGATATAAATTGATTTGAAATCCCTGAAAGAATCTGTAAAAAATGATTAGCTGAAAAAACAATTGTATCAAGCAAAAAACTGAAATTACAATGAAATAACATACAATCAACAACCAAAAAAAAATGAACTATCAACACGAGCTGGAAAATAAAAAAAAATATTAACAAGAAATGAAAGTTAACAATATAAAATTTAAAGATTTCAAACCAAGTTACTTCACGACGTTTCGATTGTTAGTATCCACAATGGTCTTCGGGTGATAACTGGACTTTTCTTTCGAGATCTGACTATTTATAGATCATTCGACTGCTGTCACCTATCCCCCTTCCCTTCCCTCTCTCCGCTTCATAGGTGTTAGCGGGAGCTGACTGTTTAGCGGGGGTTAGTCGTGTTCCGCTTGATCAGAGGTTTCCGTATGTTACGTATATCTACGCTAGCTTGGCTAAATGCGTTGTTGGACAACATATATGCGTAGTAATCTTCTCCCCCCCCTCCTTTCAAATATATCCTACTGCAGATTATTTTATATGTTAACTCGTGTAAAAACTTGTTAAAAGTGACCATATTGAAAGAGAGGCTGGCAACTCTTCCAAATATTTATACAAAGATATCCCCAAACTTTCACTAGATTTGCCAATAGCATTAGACTTACATTTTTTAATGGATTCATTGGCAAATCATACTTGATTCTTTCCCATAAGTTTTTGTGCAATAAAGTCAAATTGACATGTGTATTTTACTATTAATATGACTCATCGAAGAATGAAGGACGTTCATTTAATAACGGCCCACCCAATATTCATTAAGCGCTCTTTAAATTGAAATGAAACAAATTGTGTGTGTGTGTGTGTGTGTGATATCATCGAAAGTTTTCATTATGTGTGGAGTATAACATCGTTCAAATGTCCGTCACGGCTTATCTAGGTGGAGCGCATTCAAAATGTCAAATTCTCCATGACTGGCACATTAATCAGGCTAAATGTGATCGATGGCTTAGGTTATATTAGCTTTGAAGACCGCTGTGGTTTGTGGCTTATTCGCATACACCTGCGACTTGAATAAACTCCACAACAGAAAGTCTAACAGGGTCAAATCACATGATCTTGGTGGCCAGTTCACATCACCTCCACGTGAGATGACCGTATCCTCAAATCGCTCGTGCAGATTATTCAATGTGGCATGAGCTGTGTGGCACTACATTGAAACCACATGTCGTTGGTGTCAAGATCATCCACACTGGGATGGCCTGGCCAACGCTGAAGAAATATAGACCGATGACGCCGCCAGCACAAAATCCACACTGAACAGTAACTTTTTCGGGATGCATTGGACGGCTCTTGGATCTCATGTGGATTGGTATCGTCCCAAATTCGATGATTTTGTTTGTTAACGCACCCATCGCTGAAGATGATTTTTTAATGAAAATTAGGGATCTTTGTCAACTGCTCCAGAGCCCATTCAGCGAACACACGTCGTTGTCTATGGTCGTTTACCTTCAGTTCCTGGGTCAGAATTTTGTACGGGTGCAGGCCCAAGTCACGACGCAAAATTTGCCAAGCCGTGGTCTGCGAAAGGCCGAGTTCTTGTAAGCGACGCGATTTGTTTTAAGGGCAAAACACAAGCACTATAGGAAAATCTTTAAGGCGCCCTAAGAGTGGTGCCTGTGCGAAAGTAATGATTCTTATTGGATTTGAGTCGCTGGACATAAAAATGCATTTGGAAAAACGTTCTCAGGAAATTCATTCCACATAAACGCAGTTCTCCAAATGAAAGTGTTCTTGAACAGTGAATTTCGAGTTGTACTGAGTTGAACCTCAGAACGATGATCAGCCTATGTTGGTGTAATTTGCATGAAAATTAACATTTTATATTGCAAACATGAATTAATTTTACATCTGCCTTTGATTTGATATTGAGAATCTTCGAAGGTCAAGTTTAATTTTCATTGAACAAGTCAAGATTCTCCAAGTGTATCAACTATTTATTGTCGCCTTTTTTTAAAAACTTAAATATATAGGGAAAATGATCAGTTTGAAACAGGAGAGTTCATGATATTGAGCAATTCATAATTTCGGCGTAATTTTTGTTGTATAGAACATTTTTTTAAACCCGTACACTAGTTGTTGCCAGACACTCGTGCTAAGTAACCTTACTCAACTATTTTTTGGTGGAAGATAACATATGTGACAGTGTGTATAAAAGAGCAAGTTTTGAAAAACATCAAAAAAAGTTAACGTCAGGTGATGGTTATTGAATAAAATTGCTTTTTGTAAATAATTAGTTTAACAGTCATAGTTATCGAATCAAAATAAAATGAGATACTATGACAGAAATTAGTAATATGACAACTAGCTGGGCATGTGCTATGAAAGAGCCGGGTTCCTCTTTACAGAAAAAACAGTCTTCCAGCAAATAAAAATCACTTAATAAACTATTTATCTGTTATATAAATCTTATCAAACTGTAAAATTGCTCATTTATGTGAAAACCAATTATTTATCAGTCTTAAATAACAATCTACTAGTTCATAACTATTTAATATCTTGTTTTGAAAGGCCCGTAAACCGCAACATCCAGAGGTTGGAGTCTATGGCTACAATGAGGTGGAAATTTCAGCAGAAGTAACTTGTCCAATTTGTTTTGACCCTTTTCCAGCGGTGATTTTAGGAGGAGCTGAAACAGTGCTGCATCCTGGAGCCGGCTCTTTCAAAGCCTCCACAAGTGGCTCTTTCAAAACATTTTGTCATTTAACTTGTAACCTCAAAATACAGGTGTTTCGCGTAAAGATTATATAAGATTTTGGAAAGTGGTAGAAAATCACATCGGCTCTTTCAAAGCATGGCTCTTTCACACCCACTCTCCCCTAATAATTGGAGGTTATGTCCCGAGATTATATATTTAATTACTATTCTGAATTTTGTCTTCTTTCCCTTACGTGTCTATAAAAGTAGGTCAAATGTATCCGAAATCGAAGGATCGTCTACTATATTTTGCTGAAAGTGAAAAAATCTCATTGGCCGACATGTGTTTGGATGTGACGCATATTCGTCGATATTTCCTACAGTATCCCTAACCCGGCGTCCCGGCGAAATCAGCCGCATACCTCTTTGCCGTCTTTGTCGCTTCTCTTCTGAAATACATGATTGGGTTTACAAGTTTGTATCTTCTTCACATAATGCGGACAGAGAAGAACTACGACGAGAGAATGCCGATGCCGGTTGGCAAGGTATTGATTTCTGTGACCGCCGCCAACATGGGGGTCAGAGGCCACCATCGCCTTCGTCTTATGTGTATGTATATTCGTCCTAGCTCTCCACAGCTCCTCTCGCCGGAAGAATGCGAGACCAGGAAATGGAGATCTGAACTCGTAGTCGGGTCGTTCAGCCGGATTATCTGTTGTAATCGAACGTTAGGCAGCGCTATCATCGACAAGTTCAATACTACGTTACTAGTGACATGTCACCGTGAGGTTGCTAAAGTTATACTTCCTAGTACATTACATTTATTTCTTGAGAGTATTCCGTTATTATTCTCTCAGCTGGAAAACAATAGGAATCTCGCAAGGAAAAGAAGCCGTCATAATCAGTGCTAATCCCTTCCTTAAGTCCGAGGGAGTCCGGAGAGGATAAGTACAACATTAGAATCTGCTCCAGATCCGGGAATATCAACTGTAGCAGCTTCACAATAATCATCAAACGTGGACAGTGACACCAATAAGTAACACCTAGCAAAAAAAAAGTACATCGGGAATAACGGAACATTTTTGGACTCGCCAACATAATATCTAGTGGCCCGTAGCTGAAACCATCCACAAGGAGGAACACTGGTCTGAGAGAAAGTTTAAAGAAACCGCATAATATTGAACAACGATGCATTCAGCTGGGCGTGAGTAGAGATGCGCAAATTATGGAAACCTCTAATGAAGTAAGAAAATGATCTATGTAGTACTGAACCGAGAAAGCGAAAAGATAGGGGGCAGAATCGAAACGACGCGACGTGAAGTAGCCTGATTTGAAATCTTTTTCTCGTATTTTTTCATATTATCACTTATTGTTCAATTAACCCAGGTAAAACAGGATATATATTTTGACTACCCTCCATCTAATAATCCTATTAGATTCATGTTTATGAATAATCCCATCATTGTAGGAGTTATTTTAGAAGTGACAGATCGACCCCAGATCACGCTCTGTTTTCTAACCAGTCCCAAGACAAAGATAACAACTAATCAATAATAGTGTTTTATATTTAAACATCCATACGCTAGCGGATGTGTTCAATGTGATTTTTTCGTTACGTTGAACCTAGTCGCGATGTTGCCAGGCGTCGTTTTCACAAATGAATTTAAAATATTGACGTCGAATTTCCTCGCAGTTGACTGTACTCCGGGCAAATTAAGTATTTCGGTAGGATTCTCGATATAAAATTTATAGAAGTATATTCGACGCTTTATATGAATTGTTAGATGAAATTATAGTAAGATATTAATGCCCTGTTTGGGGAATAACATTATATCAAATTCGTGTTTCCCAGTTGTCATCTTTTTACAAAAGCAACCCTTGAAAGTTGTACGGGCTAAGAATCAACGAGGTCTCATCTGTTAGCCTGCTAGGATAGACACTTTCGCATGAACCAATATCATTTTTATTTCGATAATTAGAATTTAACCAGAGTTTGACGCCGTAGTTTTGGCAACCTAGATAACTTCATTTCAGAACTTTTCTATCTTTTCAGAACTAATTTGAAAAAAAAATACAAGATTATTATCTAAACTGATATTATAAAATATTCAAACTATTTGTATGTTTGTTAACAAAAACTGCACAACCGACCTAATTTTGTTTTGCTTATAGCAAGTGACATGGGCTGTATTTTATTTCACGATAAATTACGGATCCCAACGAAAATTACAAAAATTTGCCTAAACGTAAATTATTTGTTGGGTGTCTAGTAAATAATACAGAAGTTATCTGGATACTGATAGAGATCTGCAATTTTACGAAAAAATCGAAAACACTTTATATATTGTACTTTGAAAATTATAACTATTATTGCTTTTGTTCTCTATTGAACAGAATAATTCCAATTAGGTCTACAATAATTTCGAAATAATTCAAGAATATCAAAAGAAACCAACAACTAACTTTTTTTATTTTCGATTCTCAGCTTAATTCTGTCCCAAACATTTTTGTCTTCTGGTATCTGTAGAGAAGAGAGGGTGAGTGTAGACTCAGGCCACATGAGACTCATTGTACATCCTCCCGAGGAGTTGTCCTCCTAGGTCATCGTCCATCCTGTCCTTTCCAGGTGTAGGCCAAGACTCGCCGAACACACACTCTCTTTGGCAACCTTGAGGTGTCTCACGGTGGCCTCCGCACAGGGTTTGAAAGGTGCAGCGATATTACTGTCGTTGCGCGGCTTCTTCAACCTTCTTGGGGTTTCCTGCAGGTGAGGAAGCTTTCCTGCAGGGGCAACCGGTTCCTTGCCTTCATTCAAGGCAGAGCCCTTGGCGCCCTCCGCAAGAAGTGCCCTTGCTGTTGGAGGTGATCTGCTATGTCCAGCCTCATTCCAAGCGGTAGATTGGGGTGGACATTTCTTTTCATCCCCAGACACCTTCCCTCCCCCCCAGTCCTCCCCCCCTCCAGTCCTCCCCTATGCGCCACCTGGAGACGCGCTCGATACGCAGCCTAACCAACTAACTGGACATTTTTGTCTTATGATAAGATCATTTTTTGCAAAATTGTAATGAACTGTGATAATTTTGCATTACCAGCGATAATTCAAATATGAAACATTGTGGATGATGTGAAATGGACACCTAATAAACTCGTGACGTAGTATAATATATTATTATTACCTTAACGAATTTCTCAAAAATCAAAAATAAATATGCCATAACACTTACCTGCGTTTCTCTTATTCACAACTCAGTAGAAGATAATATATATTTCCGCATTATAATAGAATGAATACCTTCTTATTCAACAACAGAACTCAATTTATGCACTAATAACTTTTCTTATTCACTGTCAGGCTTGTTCTTTTTGGGACACTTGAGTGGTTCAGCCTAGCATCACTGATGATACATTGGTGAGTCGAAATAGCGCTGTCTGGTGTTGGATCACAAATTCATATATACTCTTTCCACGTGATCTCCCAGACGAGGCTGCTTGTATAGAGTCATACAAAGGAACGACCTAATTTGTTTTTAATAATATGCGGCTGGGTATAGGATACATTTTTAGGTGGAGTCTAGGTAGATACACAAATTGGCAGTTTCTTCAGCCGTATCAGTAGTTCACATTTTACACACCACAGGCGTTAAAACGTAACTGACTATGCCGAAACTGTAACAATGAATTTCGCCAGCCGATTGCAGTTAAATCTGATTGGCCAGCTTAGGGAGGCTTGTTTATTTTACCCAATAGATGCAAATGTGCGTGGTGATCATGCATCTATCCTTGTTTGGGTTGCTTTTTTTGTTGGGTGGATGTAGTTTAGTTGCCTTGCAGTGAAAGACAAGGACAAGATTCTAACCTAATCTAACCTTGCGTCGATCCAATAGATAGCGTTTTCGTAGAGTCATCACCTTTACTTTTAGGCTTGTCTTTTTTGGAACAGTTGGGACCTTGGTGGGAGGAAAGAGAAGAGCGCTGTATGGTGTTGGATCACAAGTTCATGGAATACTCATTTATAAAGTTGTAAAGTTGAAAAAATCAACTATTCATTCTCTCAACACACTCAATCTCGGCAGTTTCTCTGCCGATCATCCCTCTACATAAATCATCTTTCCTCAAGCACAGTTTTTCATTATGTCAAGATTGACATTCTCAATGAATGTAGCAACTTATTTGAGATATTAGTCAATAAATTTCGTCTGAATTAAATCGTTTATTTCAAATTGATAAAAAGTTAAACTGATAGCTTTTTGAGCTGTTTGTAAAACTTCTATTAATCACTGTATTCGTTTGTATACGTTTAGGGCCAGGCAGGTTGTAATCAAAAAGCTGATTAATACTATTCTGTATCTTAATCTCGTATATGTAGATATAAATTTAATTCGGTCTATCTGTAATTATTTACTATTTCACTTTATTATGAAAACTTCATTGTTGTTCTTAATTTCTTTATAAGGTAGTACTCCATCTGTAAAATTCTATTCATCAACATTCATTTCAACTCCTAAATTCTGTGTAAAATCTATTTGGTATGGGGTGTTGCTGAAAAATGTGGTCACAATACAACATCTCTTTGGCATTCACTTTTAAATATTATTATTAGAATTATTTCAACTGGGCAAAAAATATAATATATAATTTTTGAACACCTCAAAGCTGTATTTAATGTATGACATTGTATATTGTTTATCTCATGTAATAAGGTTGTGACTTACATATTTGAGAATGAATAAATCAATTATCTAACCAAATTTGGGACTGACTTGTGGAAGTCTACCCAAGATTTGGTTGGGGCCACGAGAGTTGGGAGATTTAATTGAATAACCAGCATCATCATCCGATCTGAAATCTTTGGATTTCTTAATATTAATATTATAAAATTAGGGACTCGGTGCAATTTCATAGTTGAAAAAAAACTGTTCTATTTTTGGGGATTAGAAGGGATAATATTGANGCCAATATGTGAATTAGAAACAAATCCCTTTAAAAATTAAAACCCAACATTTGAAACATCAATTTGAATACTTTTTGAAGTGAATTTGAAAAACTCATGAATTAAACTCAACTTTATTTTGTTCAAACTTACATTTGCTCTAATAACCCAAATTGAGGAACATTCCTCATTTTCCATAACTCTTTCGCATAAATCAGGCTAAATTTGACCGATGGCATGGGTTATTTTGGCTTTGAGGACCGCTGTGGTTGATGGCTTATTCGCATACAAATATTACATGATCTCGATGGCCAGTTCACATCACCTCCACGTGAGATTACCATGCCCTCAAATCGCTCGAACAAAATATCCAATGCGGCATGAGCTTGTTGAAACCATATGTCGTTGGTGACCAGATCGTTCAATTCAGGCCAAAAGAAGTTAGTAATCATCGACTTATAGTGCTCGCCGTTGACAGTGATGGCCTAGCCAAATTCGTTCTCAAAGAAATATGGACCGACGACGCCAGTCTGAAATCAACACCAATTGGTATCGCTGAGGATGATTTTTCGATGACAATTAGGGTCACACCTCGTTGTCTATGGTTGTTCACCTTCAGTTTCTGGGTCAGTTCTCCTGCACACTCTCACAGACAGCGGCGATGTTTTTGATATATATTGCGTTTCGTTTACGTACTGGTGTTAGCCGATTATTTACTGAACCAGTGGACTCAAATTTATCCATTACATTGCGAGTAGTTATCTCGGTAGGACGATTATGGCGACCGTAAAGTGAACGAATCGCGCGGTACGTTGCCCGAACAGAACATTTTGATAAAACAATTTTATTATTTGCACATGTTGTTGAATGCCGTTATTAATTATCAAAATTCGGAAGTCCTTGTTGGAAGACCCCATATTCTTCTTTTAATCGTATTTTTCATCATTTGAAAGCAATATTACAAAAAACAGAAAACATTATTTTCAAAACAATTTAAATTTAATATTCGGGGTTTGATATTCAACAATTTGATGTTGACTTTTTTAGTGCGGCATACGAGGTCCGGCTTTTAAAAAACGAGACTAGGCGCCTAGAGGGTGCCCTAAAGGGGTGGAAAAAAAAACGAGTAGTACGTTGGGTATCTGAAAATCTTCTTCATCCACGTAACAAAACACATTCTCGTCACTATTATAGTATTTGTGCCGTAGCGGTTTGAAACGAACGTATTTTTTTCTCATGCCGAGAACCATGTGTGACAAAAAACAGGAGCAACGTATCAATCTCAAATTTCTCGTTAAATTGAAAAAAACTCGACTGAGTACTATATATTGTTTCCAAAGGCTATGGGGACAATTCTCCATCTCGTGCGCGTGTTTTTGAGTGGTGTAAGCACTTCAGTGAGGGCCGAGAGAGCAAGGATGTCCAAATCAAAATTCAAGGCAATATTGATCGTTTTTTTCGATATTAACGTGATGACTGAATGGGTTCCAGGGGGTCAGACTGTCAACCAGACTTACTATTTGTCGAGCCGTTTCTTACGGGCCGTTTCTTACGAGTTCGTAAGAAACGGCCNGTAGGCGTGCGATAGCTGGTTAACGGAAAAAGCATATTTGAAACATATTTTGCTATTCTGTATCTTTATCTCGTATATGTTGATATGAATTTTAAATTTTGTAAATTATGCACCCTTTATGGATTATTGAAAAAATTGAAATGGAAATTTTGCTTCAGAAAGTTTCAACATTTCCTGAAGATACTTTTCTTCGAAGGTTAGTTTTGGAATCAGTGGCATAATAAAGTTCATTTCTTCGACGTCTTAACTTTATTGAATAAATAAATATTCAATTGTTTATAAGAATACATGTAAAAAGTGCTAATTTATTAATTTACTTACCATGACTGTTCGAAAGTAGCAATAAATTGTGACACGGTATAATGAAAATATAAAATAGCGAAATTATACTGTAAATCAAGGTTTATTATGGCTGAGCATTATTACTCTCAAAGAATATTACTGGAGTTTCTTTCCCAACACCAAATCATTATTTTTAACACCTCGACACGTGTTTCGATCTCCAAGTGATCATCTTCAAGAGGAAGATTAAACTAGAAACTAACGCAAAACTAACGCTATTTATGTTTCGCGTTGGTTTCTAGTTTAATATTCCTCTTGAAGATGATCACTTGGTGAAACTAACGCGAAACTAACGCTATTTATGTTTCGCGTTAGTTTCTAGTTTAATCTTCCTCTTGAAGATGATCACTTGGTGATCGAAACACGTGTCGAGATGTTAAAAATAACGATTTGGTTTTGGGAAAGAAACTCCAGTAATATTCATTACTACACCAAAGATTCCAAACAGTGCATCATATTTATTACTCTTGTTTACAAGTAGGTAGATTTTAGTAAACACTATATTTTTTTGTTGTGACTTATTATTTTCTCCTCAACCAATGACGGGCTATAATTGAAAAAAGAAGAAAATTGATAGATATATTTCAAGTTGTAGCCCCTTTATTGAAAGTGGGATATTTATTGCACTTTCAGTGTGAGTCGAAAATTCAAATTGATCTTGTTACCTGTTGCAAAAGACCTACGAAAACAAAAAGGAAAAATAATTAAAGATGATTCTTTCCCGGTGTACATATCATCGATCAATAATCTGTTTATGAATCGAACAAATCAGAGTGAACTTGTCTGGTTAGGAGCGGAAAGTATTTGATATACCTAAAGTTTAATACATTAAAAGGAGCTATCAAAAACTACTCTATAATTCATGCACTGCCCATGTGTATATATTTATACACTTCCATTGCGCATTCCTGGATCCGTCAACAAAACCTCTCATCAGAAGAGTAAATCGATACATTTATTTTTAGAGGCGTAAAATGTACTTTCTAGAGGGCTCTGGAGGAACCTGCGACTAGGCGCTTTTGGATTGTTTCTTGCCGGAATTGATCAAGCTGGGGCTACGTATTTTAACATGTTTCTTTTACATATTCATGAGCGAGGGAAAAATACGAGAAAAATTAAACGGTTTCGGAAGGGTCAAGGCCTAGAATGTTTTCTTTTTGTTAGAGGGTGAGGTTGAAGGCCAATGATAAGAGGTGTTTATTTTGAGCAACCTGAAAAGAAAATAAATCAATAATATGGGTTTGAATTAATAGGTTACCATTCCCACAATCTATGTGGCCATCATTTTAAACATTGAAACAGGAGAAAGACATCCTTATAGACATATGCCATTGCTGACTTTTTTCCAGACCTATAAAGAAAAAGTATATGTAGGGAATTGTGTTGTTATATCTCGAAGAGATTTAAACAGCGTTTTAGATTACAGCTCCCTGACCATCGCACCTGACCTCTCAGACATAACGTTATCATATTTTAACCAAATAACAAAATTACATTCCTTCATATACAGTGTGTAAAAGTCGAATGGAATAAATTCATTATTTCGGTTATGGTATATATTTTAACAAAATCCCAGAAACGTAAAATTTAAATTTGACATACTTTAATGGAAAAATGCTTCCCCTACCTTCAACCCCGCGTCGCTAGAAACCAGCCCCTCCACTTTACTCTAACGTCTGACTGTACGTCTCTGACTACGTGACGTCCAGCGTACAGTGTTGCCGCCGCCATACAATATAATAAATACAACATTCAGATTCAACTAACATTGTCTGACATTGACTGACATTGGTACATTGAGTACCATCCAAGAAAGTTAACTCAAACAACTTCTATCTACAAGTTGCTATGTATGAATACTACGAGCAAAACTTAGATCAATTTATTTGGTTTTCGAAACTTAACTATCATTGGAAACCCATTGTGAATGCTGCGACTAATATGATTCGCCAAAAATTGGTAATCTTCTTCNGAAGTTCAAACGTTAACCTTCGTGTGATATTAATTAACATTGCCATCAAATCAAATGATATTTTCTGCTTGTTCAAAATGACTAACATTTATGTGCCCAATACCTGAAATATTGGTGAAAATCCCTCGATTGAAAGTATGTTTATTTACTTTTCAAATGGTTTGGGATTTTAAGAAAGCTAAGTTTCTCTGCTATTCAACAGAGCAACAGAGGTCACAATGGCAAAGGGCTATTTTATCTGATACATATACAGTACTGATAGTGGAAAGGCTATAGCAACATTCTGGAGAATATCTCTTCAAATAATGTCTTGAAAACTCATCGAAGTTGTCCCTAATCTTTTACCAAATATCAGTTTTAGCGATTAATTTTCTTTTTTTAATGGTAGTATGTTAACATCGTGAAGTTACTATATAGATCGATCTTCTAATAGCATACGAGCTAAAAACCAAATTAAAGTAGGAGGTAATATCGTATACCAATTTTAGACACGTTAACATGAAAACGTAAAACAAATCATCGATATTAATACAACAAACTCATAAGGCAACAATCAAACGTCAATCCGTCCAACAAGCCATCGATATATACTATCAGTTGTCAGTAGGAATTCTTAGCAGCTGCCGTTATAGGATCGTATGGATCACTTTTCGACAAATTATCCAAAAGTCCGAAACTCTCCGTAGTCATCTTAGGAAGACGTTTGTTTGCTCCATTCATGTACAGAGTATATGCTCCTGTCGTGTGGAGTTCGGATTATGTTGAGTGTCCACCACATTTTGATCAAAGCAAGGTGGCTTCTCAGTAATACGGGGCAAGCTAATATTTTGATGTGTGGTGTACTCATGGGACTATGCGTAGGTTTTTTCAAATGCTTTCTCTGCCGTTTTTGTTGGCGGATTTCTGGATCGCAGTCGGTTGATGTAGATGTCTTAGTGGATCGGTAGATTTCTGTTGTCCATGATCTTTCTATACTCGTTTATGAGAACGTCAGTTCTTCGTAGTTGATGTGATGGAATATGGCTTGATATTGGGAGCCATTGCGTGGAAGTAGGTTACATTACAGCAGCAGTCAATCTTATAGTATCTACCTCTACCTTTTTTACCATTCAGGGATTGTTATGATTGTTAATGGAAAATTTCCTGATAGATGCTGATTTGCCAGTATGTCCCAGACGATAATTTCTCTTATATTCAAGGAGCCTATCTTTTTTTTTGCTTCGTTGGTATAATTTGTTATAAACACTAATGTTAGGAGTTCTGATCTTTTCATAAACAGTAATACAAATATCAAAGGGAACAAATTCGTAACGGCTTGACATATATGTCGACGGTATACGCGAAACACCTTCAAAACTTTAGCGACCGTAACTTTCTGTCAATAACCGAAGAAGATTACCAATTTTTGGCAAATCATATTAGTCGCAGCATTCACAATGGGTTTCCAATGATAGTTAAGTTTCGAAAACCAAATAAATTGATCTAAGTTTTGGTCGTAGTATTCATACGTAGAAAAAAATCATCTATTTCGAAACCACTATACTCTTCAACTTGTAGATAGAAGTTGTTTGAGTTACCTTTCTTGAATGGTACTCAATGTACTGAATTTTGTATGTTTACTCAAGCCTATTAGATACTCATAAAAGGGCCCCTTGTTACCCAAGCAATCAAGATTACACAATCATGATACACGTAAAAGCAATTTCATTAGACCTCAACGTTTTAGAGTGATGAAATCACAAAAAAAAATACTATGATTTTAAAGTGTATAATGCACTACCTGCCAATATTAAAAATATGAATATTTTTGTTTCAAACAAGTTATAAGAAAATATAAAAAAACTGTTTTAATTCCACTACAGAATATTTAGAACATGGTAGACACACTTTAGATGCAAGGAATATGCTTGCCGAATCTCCACACTTGATTTGAATATACAGGGCGTTTCAACGAAAACTTGACGTCCTCCCTGTAAGTCAGAAACGGATGTGTATTCGAAAATTTCAAAGAACACGTCAATTTTTATTTGTGGGGGAGCTAATTCTGATATGGAAATCATACCTGAAACTTCACCCGTCTGCGGTCAGAACAACCCCCCTATTTTTTCAATGGCATGGGGGGTCGAGTGATACATCATTTGAAAGATCTTTTGTCCCTCTATCACTTCTGTAATTTTTTTCGAAATTGGTTCATTCGTTATTGAGAAATTGAATGTTGAACGTTTTATTTAAGAAAAGAAAATTCTCTGTCGCTCTTTTTATTGAGTAAATCAACAAAATTAATATCAATGGCAACACAATCAACGGATGATGTGTTCAAAATTACCTCCATCTAGTCCCAAACAATAATACAGTCCACTTTCGAAAGCGTTCCTTACATTATTGAAGATGTCCGGAGTCAGAAATCGGCATTCCCCAACAATTCTCTGTCGCAGGTCTTCTAGATTTGTAAACGTTTTGAAATGGACGACACTGTTAGTTTTTTCTGTACTGGTAGTTTTTGTTGAATCTAGTTGTGACAGTTGGCCACTGTAATTTCTTCACTAATTATTATTCAGTCATCCTTGTTCACTGTGTTCCAACATGGTTTATTCTACTGAAGAAAGAATAGAAATTGATGCAACATATCATCGAAATAATGAATGTGCTAAAGCTGCTGCAAGGATTTACAATACGAATCATCCAGACCACAACGTGAGCCATCAAGACCTGCCACAGAGAACTGTTCTGGAATGCCGATTTCTGAGTCCGGACAAGTTTTTGTTGTAACGCCCTATATGTTGTAATGTACCTTGTAAACTTGTTACAAATTTTACTGTTGTTTTTTTTTATTTATACACAACTGTGTATCCACCCGTTTCTCTGACTTGTGATAAGTGTCGTTTATACATAACATCATCAAGTAAATCTATATATCTATCTAATTTCTGTACTGAATCGGTATTACTTCGTATTTCCTTTTTTTCACCTGAAAATATTGTTAGATATATTCGAAATGGAGCTGGAAATGAGTTCATATCAAGATTGGGAGATAATTGAAAACAAGTTAACTGATAAGGTGTAGATATTTCTATATTTATATACTAATTTCTTCAGATATTCACGCCTAATTTCGACATAAGTGCATAACCACTTTACCAATGTGATTTCAAAGTTAGGAAAGGCTGATAAGGTTGCGCTTCAAACGTATTAATTAGTTCGTGAAACGGACTTCAATAACTTGGACTGTAAAGATCATATTCTTAAACTTAAGAATTCATTACATACAGTTAATTTATTTAATGTTCTCCCCCTGTTGTTTTTTGAACGAGCCAACTCAAAAAATTGAAATTTGGGGATAATGAAATTATTGCATGAATACCTACTTCATTTTGAAGTGAAATTGACAGATTAAACTTTTAAGATGGAGACTGGGCGCCATCTTGGGAAAAAAATCAAATGGAAGCTCCTGACGAATACTTCACAACCCTAGAATATAATGTCAATACCTTCAACTACTACAAAATGGAGGAACTTTTAATCAAGATGTAACCTTCAAGATGGCGAATGGGCCCGTCGCGGAAAACCAGCCTCTCCAGTTTTACTCTGATATATCGGCGTGACGTCCAGTGTACAGTGTTGCCGCCATACAATATAATACATCATTTTTAGACTTTTAGGTACTCAACTTTGTCCATCAAACAGAGTAACTCAAACAATGATAGATGCGTGACCACCACACGCATTTGAATCTATTGGGTTGAATAAAAAAAACCAAGCCTCCTTACACTGCCCAATCAGATTCAACTGTCATTGGCTGGCGGATTTCATTCAGTACATTGAGTACCATCCAAGAACGTCAACTCAAACAACCTTCATCTACAAGTTGAAGAGCATAGTGGTTCCGAAATAGATGCTTTTTTCCAACGTATGAATAGTACGACCTAAACTTAGATCAATTTATTTGGTTTTCGAAATTCAACTATCATTGGAAACCCATTGTGAATGCTGCGACTAATATGATTCGCGAAAAAATTGGTAATCTGTTTCAGTTATTGACAGAAAGTTACGGTCGCTAAAGTTTTGAAGGTGTTTCGCGTATACCGTCGACATATATGTCAAGCCGTTACGAATTTGTTCCCTTTGATATTTGTATTACTGTTTATGAAAAGATCAGAACTCCTAACATTAGTGTTTATAACAAATTATACCAACGAAGCAAAAAAAAAGATGAATTCTAAATGAATTATTCAACAACGAATTAAAATCCTGGTCGTAGATATGATGAATGTATTGATCAACAGTAACGGTCTAACATATGTAAATGGTATACTTGAAACACCTTCAATATGACATGCTTTTTCAACACTTCTGTGACTTTGTTATTATTTTAATTTATTGTGGCCGTATTTCACATGTGAGAGTGCTGGGGCCAACAGGCATATCAATAGATGAGAGTTGTAATACTACCTACATAAAGAGCCAGAAGAGGAAGTTTAATTTGTCTTTGGCTATTTCATTTAGAATTTATCATTTTTTTTGAGAAGTTCTGATCACTCCATAAACAGTAATACATATATCAAAGTGAACAAATCTGTAACGGCCTGACATATGTCAACGGTATACGCGAAACACCTCCAATATGACTTCTTGGGACAACACTTTAGCGACCGTTACTTTCACTTAAGAACTAAACGTGCTGATATCCAATACTCATACCTACAGATGAGATTTGTATAGCATCTACATAACGACACAGAAGAGGAAGCTCAACTTGATGTATCCATCAAAAGAATGGTGGAAAATTTTCTTTTCCAAAATTGAGCTGGGATTTTGCTTCGATGTAGATATTTCTTCTGTGACAATTCGTCATTCGATTTTTATATTACCGTCTATGTCTTGATCATTTCTCTTTTCTATATTATAGTCATGATTAAAAGATTTCAAACAGATATAGAAAATAATGGAATTCAGTTCATCATAATTTATTGTCTCTATAATATAATTTGTTTTTATAAATTCCGAGCAAGGGCGAGTATTTGGTAGTAATCCCCGCCGGTAAGCGGAGTTTATATAAACAAATTATATCATAGAGACAATAAATTATGATGAACTAAATTCCATTATTTTCTATATCTGTTTGAAATCTTTTAATCACGACTATAATATAGAAAAGAGAAATGATCAAGACATATACGGTAATATATAAATCGAATGACGAATTGTCACAGAAGAAATATCTACATCGAAGCAAAATTCCAGCTCAATTTTGGAAAAGAAAAATGTCCACCATTCTGTTGATGGATACATCAAGTTGAGCTTCCTCTTCTGTGTCGTTATGTAGATGCTATACAAATCTCATCTGTAGGTATGAGTATTGGATATCAGCACGTTTAGTTCTTAAGTGAAAGTAACGGTCGCTAAAGTGTTGTCCCAAGAAGTCATATTGGAGGTGTTTCGCGTATACCGTTGACATATGTCAGGCCGTTACAGATTTGTTCACTTTGATATATGTATTACTGTTTATGGAGTGATCAGAACTTCTCAAAAAAAATGATAAATTCTAAATGAAATAGCCAAAGACAAATTAAACTTCCTCTTCTGGCTCTTTATGTAGGTAGTATTACAACTCTCATCTATTGATATGCCTGTTGGCCCCAGCACTCTCACATGTGAAATACGGCCACAATAAATTAAAATAATAACAAAGTCACAGAAGTGTTGAAAAAGCATGTCATATTGAAGGTGTTTCAAGTATACCATTTACATATGTTAGACCGTTACTGTTGATCAATACATTCATCATATCTACGACCAGGATTTTAATTCGTTGTTGAATAATTCATTTAGAATTCATCTTTTTTTTTGCTTCGTTGGTATAATTTGTTATAAACACTAATGTTAGAAGTTCTGATCTTTTCATAAACAGTAATACAAATATCAAAGAAAACAAATTCGTAACGGCTTGACATGTATATCGACGGTATACGCGAAACACCTTCAAAACTCTAGTAACCGTAATTTTCTATCAATAATTGAAGCAGATTACCAATTTTTTCGCGAATCATATTAGTCGCAGCATTCACAATGGGTTTCCAGTGATAGTGTTGAATAAGTTTCGAAAACCAAATCCACTGATCTAAGTTTTAGTCGTAGTATTCACACGTAGAAAAAAATCATCTATTTCGAAACCACTATGCTCTTAAACTTGTAGATAGAAGGTGTTTGAGTTAACTTTCTTGAATGGTACTCAAGAAAAAAGTATCTAAAAATGAGGTATCGCGCCGAAATGGAAAGTAAAGACGTAGAACTGAAAACAAAAGACTAATCAATAAACGAAAAGTAGTTGAAAATGAACACCGGAAAAATATAGAGAATAAATTACGAAATGAAATTCCTCAACCGGGTGAACAACAACATAAAACCTCATCTGAACCATATGGAGCACGATTTTTTTCTTCTAGAAATGATCATGCTTGAGACAACTGATATATTCCTTTTTTTTTTGTACACCCGCTACATCTTTCTTATCTTTGAAACGGATGAACTCCGGCGCTCGATGCGCTCCCTCATACATGTTAAATGTCAAGTCGCTACTGCCCCATGCGGTAATAAAAGTAACGTTGTATATCTATATTCTGTCCGTACGAGCAACAGGGTGCTCTAAAAAATTATGATGCATACTGCACGTGATCTTCCAAGCAAGGCAAACATTTTAAACTTTAAATTCACGTATATGTACACACCCTGTAAGATATACCTGAATGAAATCCGCCAGCCAATGGCAGTTGAATCTGATTGGCCAGTGTAAGGTGGCTTGTTTTTTTTTTTATTTCACCCAATAGATTCAAATGTGTGTGTGGTGGTCACGTGTGTGTTTGATGGACAAAGTTGAGTATCTAAAAGTCTAAAAATGATGTATGGCGGCAACACTGTACACTGAACGTCACGCCGATATATCAGAGTAAAATTGGAGGGGCTGGTTTTCCGCGACGCGATACCTACTTAGTTAGTACCTGAGTAAGTGAATGAATTTATTGAATTCATTTATAAGACAGATACATAGTTATCTATTATGACAAAAAATGTAGATACAGAAATTGTAGAGATCATACAATCCTAAAAAAACTAATGAATTTTATGCCTACCTAAGCCTTATTCAAGTATCAGCAAAAGCATATCGTAATTGATTTCAACTAATTTTCTCAACTCTTTCGAATTTGGGTTTATTTCTCAAACCTTTTAATGATCCAGGTAGAATGTTGTAAAGTTCGGGTCCAAGAAAGTTACGAGAATTGGAAGCGAGCTGTACAAATTTGACATAAGAATTAGTAACTCTGAAAAATGAAGGTTTTTCTACTCCGAATAATCCATCATAAAACGACCGTGTAAAATACCTGCGATCTTTTTATACTCGGTTTTGTTTTTTACTAAGAAGTCGGCCAAAAGATTTCATTTTAATTTGTGTCTATGGTACATAACTAAGCCAAGGATCCATTTTCTTTTCAAAATGTTGAACAGTTCATGAAATATTGAAAAATTTGTTTACATTTTGTACTTTCCAAGGACTGTACCTTTTTTTGTATGCACGTAAGTTATATCCAATCGAGTTATTTTTGACCGCAAAATATGTAGGTCAATTCATGACCTACCTTTTTGTGACACCCTGTATAATATACAGAGCGTATCTTAAGAGAAGAAACGTTTTTTTCTGATGCTTGCACGCATATTATTCGCCACCACGATCTATTTTTGTCCAATTCTAGTAGATGTCAGATAATATATGCATTACTTTTCATAACCAGGTATGAAATGTTTCCTTGTTGACAATTAATCAGTGCCAGGGACTTTCCTAGTATTCAGGAGAAATTTAAATAACCAAATAGTCACTACTTGAATACTCAGTTCAGGGCATTCAAATTAATGATATTTTATAGATGTCCCTAGAGACCCAGATTAAAATGAAATACTTGGCAATTACCTAGTGCTAAACTATTAATCCGAGCTATACATACGATGGGTAGGTACACGGAAACACACAATTCAATGAGGACAAAGATGGGGACAATCTTCTTGTTCGATACTAAGAACAGGTACTGAAACTATGATATTTTGTTTCGACATTTTGGAAATATATTTTTGGGGTAATAAGATGATTTATAGAAATACGACAAAGGTCTTTTTCTAAAAAATATTTACATCAGAAAAGTTATAAAGAAGAATAATTGACTTTCTGTAATTTTACACTAATCACTTTTGTTGCCCGGACAAAGATTTTTGCCGAAAATTAGCACAGTCAAATTAGGATTTGATAACGCAAGATTCTTTTTATTGGACAACTCGTATATTTTCAATTTAGCTAAAAAATTGTGATGAACAAGGTTGTTTAAAATAAAATTTTCTACAATTTCGGTTATTATCAACTCATCGATTTATACACGAGGAAAAGAAGGGGGTAAAATCTTATCATTGTTTTATAACGTTTATTTTAAATTGTACCAGAAAAATTGTGATAAACAAGGTTGTTGAAAATCAAATTTCCTACAATTTTGGTTCTTATCAATTTATCGATTTATAACCGAAAAAAGGAGGCGGTAAAATCTACTGTAAAAAGTCACTGTTAGCGAAACATGTGATATTTAAAAAAAATAATACATATAGTTTAAAAAACTAAAAAACACGCTTTTAAAGAACATCGAACTGTTTAGTTTTATATGCAATAAAAGCGTGTTTTTTAGTTTTTTAAACCATATTTATTATTTCGATTTTCTTTTGAGCAACCTATCAAGGAGGTTACGTACAGCGCCATCTGTCCGCGAATAGATCAAGAAATATGAATGTGGTTCCGTACAGCGCCATCTGCCCGCGAATAGATCAAGCAATATCGATAATTCAGTCAACACAGATCCCGAGCTTGAGAGTTACAAACAAACATACATACATACGTACATACAGGTGAAGCTAATATAAAGCGTGTAAATAAAGTAAGTGGAGATCAAATCGTAAGTAAAGGCCGAATCAATCAATCGTAGTTTTTCGATTTACAGGTAAATGCAAAACGACGTGCGGAAAAAAAACCGGAATTTTTCAAATTAGTGCAATGTTAACATTGAATGAAAGTCTTTTTTGCGGAGAGAGTCAGTTTTTTATCGATTTTTTTGTCGTTTTTTACCTTTCAGAATCTAAATAAAAATTGTGATAAGAGATCAAATCGTAAGGTGTAGTTTATGAAACTGTATACAGTTACTGCGCAAATTCCAAGTGTTTTTTACAAAGGAAAATGTTCTATTCTTCAGTACCTTGTTGTATTTAATAATTTTGTTTATAAAATAAAAAAGAACCAATAAATTATACAGATACTTATCCTAACGTTTCGAATACACAAATTGCATCTGTCTTCAGAATTTAAAAAATATGTAATGTAACTGCATAACTTTGGTTTATTTTATTTTCAAACTTTCTCGAAGGATGTCAAAAGAGCTTTGAAATGTGAAATGTTGTTGACTCTGATATTAGTCTGTTGCAATTTCGCTACTATCTAAATATTTCTTCAAGACGGGTATCAAAGTTTCTAACAAGCCGTTTGGAATAGAATAGATTTTTTTTTTTTTTTTAAACTTTGATTTTATTAGTCAATGTATATGGTACCTTTTGTATTTAGCTTCAAAGTAGGCCCTAGTTTTGACGACTTTGATTCTGTATTGTTGGGTTTTGTATGTGTGAGTACAGATCTCAATGCATTTTTTTTTGTTTTGTAAGAAGTTCTAACTGCATATCTATTTTCAGTATGTCTTATCTTTTCAGTAAAGTTCTCCATTAGATTTTTTCAAATTGTAGAAAATGAAAACCACCAAAAAGGCCGATAAAAATACAATGTAACATTGTTAAAGTTAACAATCTTTGAAAGTTACTGACAATGGTGTTTTTAATGAGAGACGATTCTCAAAAGGTATATAAAATCAATGGTATAACTATCAAAAGTATGAACAAAACGTAAATTTAAAAATAATAAGTAAAAACCAATATTTTGGAACGTGTGGCGATTTGAAGCTTTAAAATAAGGGCATCCACTCTTGTAAAAAAATTGGAATTTCAACATTCCTGACGTCCTACAGTCTTGTTTCTTTTACAATTGATTCGAAAGAATCACTTTCGTAGAACCACAAGACACAATTTCGGGGCCAAAACTGAACATTAAAGTTCATCAAGTTTCATCGATATTTTACAATGACCTTATAGTCAAACCTTCAACTGATATCTAAAACGAAAACATATTTTCTAAGGGACAGAGATAACATACCCTGGTTCGATGTTTTGGACTGGGGCTCTGAGAAGAGCCTACCGACTCCTTCCTGCGGGTATTCACCATGACACCATTTACTTCTATGACATCAAATCATCGATTATTACACTTTTCGAAAACATATATCGAAGCTGTGAGATGCTAAGCTAACAAGACATCATTGATAGAAGTTCCAACAATCAAGCTGGTATACATTTGACAAACTAAAAGTAGTCAGTAGATACCACCACAAAAACTCCAATGATATACTACTTAGATTCATAATTTTTGAACCGGTGAAGATTAATTTCTCATAGATTTTACTGAGAATGTGTCTGTATTAATGGCAGAGTGTAGGAAATCCTAGTTTCTGCCAGTATGTAGTGCCACCTTTATTCTTGCAGTCACAACTGCAGACTTGGTTTTACGTTATCATCTTGCCAAATTCTTTTCAGGATGCCTTTTCAAAATATCCAGGTTTCACTCATATATAAAATATATCGTAGAACCCTCGATATCTGAGTTAAACAAAGAGTAAAAATTATGGAATAGAATAGATAATAAGCCTAAAAATAAATATGAAAACTCGGAGTGGTTTAGGTACCTTAACAAGGGTTCCACCTATTCCTTGCCGATACATATATACTCCATTGAAATTAAATGACAATCATAGTAGTATGATCAGTTTGCATAAAAAAATAGCATCGAAAAATGTAGGTACATGACGAATTTGTAAGCAGAGTTTCCACTAATAAATTTTTATTCAAAGTAAAGAAAAATGGCTTCATCTGTTCAAAAATTATGAATGTTTCTTACCAACCGATCATCTGGTACATAAACGGTATGTATTGAACAAAATGAAAATTGATGTCTTTTACCAAACTTGAAGAACAAAAATGACTTGTCAATAATGCCTTTGGTGCTACAATATCAAGCAAGCAATTGAAACCTGTTAACGTCATTCTGTTATCTGCAAGTGCAATATCATGCAGTAAATTTATTCCGTAGGATGATTAAATTACGATCTTGCATTTCGTTTAAATGGTTAAGAAAAGTATTTTCAAATAACTACTAGAGGTGCATCGGAAAGGAAATCATGACAGATTAATAGCATATGTTGGGGGTGCAAAATAAATCGATCAATAAAAAGTGTGTAGCAACAAACAAGCATATGCCTTCTCTCAGTAAAAAGTCACAGGAAGTTTTCTAATAGATATATTTTAGGATATACCACATGGAACCAAAATCAAAATATGTAACAATAGATATATATATTGTAATAATTACAAAGTTGAGGCTGTAGCGGAAGTTGAGTTTTGGGAAACCAAAAGTTCAAGCGATTGAACAAAGAAATGCTTTTAATTGTCTCACTGTTCAGGAAGCTTTTTGGAAGCAAATTTTTTTTTAGTAATTGTCCTGTAAAATTTATTATAATGAAAACTTTCAATTGTAGAAAGGAAATTTTGACATCATTACAAAGGTACAGAATTTGATGTGAAACTACTAAAGGTGATGTAAGGTTCATACATTCATTATTTAATAAAAATTGATCTATCCAAGCAACACTTCAGTTGGAAGTCAAAATCAGCTGGTTTTCAACCATACAATGCAAACTAAATAGATAAAAACTCGAGTTTTATATTCCTCAAAAGAACCATATTTATATTGATTACAAATCTTTAAACATAGAAATCTAGCCCACCTTGATAATTACAGTCCTTTTGAATACTCAAAAACAAACAGCTCCCATAAGAACAAAACAAATACAAAATATTCACAGCATAGAAAGTTTTTTTACAAACCGAGGACAAAGTCGAATAGAAAGGACAAAAGAACTTCCTTTCCTATGAGTAAATCGGGAAATCGTTAGTAATTTTGTCTTGTAGGGTGCATGAAAGTATTGATGGCCGTTTCACCTATAATTAGGACATTGGAACAAAAAAGTAAAGTGCCCATTAAATCGACAAAAACTGCATGCATAAAGGTCAGGCTTCGTTAATGGATGCACCGTTAGCGCCTCTAAATAGTCTATTTCATGAATTACTCACCCAAACTAGTTATTCTTTTATATATGTCACAATTATCGAGTACAACACAATGATGAAACTCAATATATCACCAAAAACTTGTACAACCCTCACAAAAGATGAATAAACTGTCATCTGTCTTATACTCTTCCAAATTTTGGCATTTTAAACAGTGCAGGTATCATAATTTTAAGAAATGAGATGTTGCCAACAACTAGAAAAGAAATACCAATACTTTGTTGAGTAATTATATCACGGTGCATATACGGTGCATAATTATGATTTTTTAACAATAATGATGATTATGATGCACTGTAGTAATGAATATAACTGGAGTTTTTTCCCAACACCAAATCGTTATTTTCAACACCTCGATACGTGTTTCGATCACCAAGTGATCATCTTCAAGAGGAAGAATAAACTGCCAGTTTATGGGAAAAATCCCAATATTATTCAATAATTATAATGATAATTCTGAATGACATGTTTTCTGAATAATTGATATAGAGCACATATATTATTTTTTCATTTGTGGTGAATGGTAGGAAGGAAGAGGTAGGAAAAACCATATACATTTAGAATCTAATCTCACTTTACAATTGTTATCGAAGACTGAAGAAGATCTTAGTGTTTTTTATAATCTTAAAAAATCAGTTATTTTACGTTATCATTGATTGAAGAGTGAAGATGCCAACACGAAGGCTAACTTTATAGCTAGTGATTATTTATTTCGGCTGATATGAAAATTAAAATTGGTAATGGTTTCTCAAGAACGAAAGGTTGGATTGTAAATCTGTGAACGCTATCTTGCACAGCTTGAAAAGCGGCAAGAAAATCTATTTAAAATCTGTTTTTCCGTTAATCAGCTGTCGCCCCCATACGAACGACAACTCTCAGAAGTTGAGAAACTTATGCAAGCTAAGGACTAACGAGGTCTTACCTTTCAACGTGTGATTCCTAACACAAGAAAAAATGTTTTGTCTTTCAATATCTTCTTAAATAATGTCAGGAAAAAATGTCTAAATTCAGTTCTTTTTGAATACCTTTGTAACCAATTGCAACTTCCTCAATTTCAATACTTCATTTAATACGCACCTAATAGAACCAATTTTGTTCCTCCCAAGGTTTCCATTTTTTCGTGCTGGGTTTCTTTATCTTCTACACAGAGTATACAAAGACTGGTTTCAGAAGTATAAAATATATCATTCATCATTTTCTCAATTGTTTCTTTTTATTACTAAGATTTGGTCAATGGTGATAAAATGAAATACATTTCACCACAAAATATAGTATAAACCACAAAGAAACATCTGTGCTGTCGTCTTGACCTCTCGCTCTCCAGCGCCCTCTGACAGCCTGGCCAATGGTGGCCAGCAGTTAGAGCCTACTCACCCTTCTTACTTCTTATATTCATCGAGGAGTCCAACGATGGATCTTATGGTACATCTATTGGTACATCCGAAACTAGTGCATTTCCGTTGGTTGAGCCAATCCATCAGAAATTTTCTGTTGAATTTCAGAACTCGTCTATTCCAATTTCTGTGCTGACTACTTGTTCCGTGTCAAAATATGACTCGTCATATCCCTTTATGTCACTTTTGTGGTGGGAGTTTGTTATTGAATATAGATAATTTTTAAATATATTTACCGTAATTAGGTACTATGAATAACACGCGGAAATGTGGATAATTAGATAATTCGCCTTCGAAGCTACCTTAGCGCATCCGCTACTAATGACAAACGCCACGCTTGATAACATGTAGGCCAGGTCATGTGAAATGCTTTTTGCATATACTTCATTCGAAATTATGTATTTATATTCGTGAACGAGGATGATAGAATATCACTAAATGTGCCCGTTTATTTTGTAGATTGTAGACTGCTCAGTATGTTTTAGTGATTCAAATATGTTTGAATATTTTGAAGGTTTCACCGAACTTGTGAAAGATTATGTAGGTGAGTGTATTTCACATATTATACTTTTTATTTTTTCTATTTGAATAATGCTTTCTTTTGTCTCTGGAATTAAAAATATCACATGCATCATCAGTTGCGTAGTGCTGGAATTATGCTACAATTGAAAATCAGAAACAAAGAAATATGTAGCTTTTTTATAAAAAAAACATCCTGTTATAAATGAATATATCTTGCATAATTCTGCTTTGTGTTTATGAAACTAGGTTCTTAGATAATTTGAATTTAGGTATCGGGAAATGGAAAAATAACGTCCTTTATATTAGTTACTTTTACTTTTGATGGAATATTTTGATGAAAAAACTGTATCAAATGATTTATTCAAGTTCAGTTTAGATGTTGAATTAATACAAAAGTGGTTCTGAAAATTTATGTATATAATGTCAAACTGAACATTTGAGGCAGTGCCTTTTAAAATATAAAGTTTTTATTGAAAAACAATAAAAACTTGTTTGGAAGGGATAACCAATGTACTCGACTAGAAATTTGTGGCGAAAAATTGATATTTTTTCAACAAAACTTCCTCACTTGACAAAATGAAAGAGATGAATAATTCGAAATGTTTTATGTCCCACCAACTTCACAGCAGTTTCTTACAGTCATTGTTCAATCACTGGTAATGTCAGATCTCCTACAATTTAATTTTTTTTTTCAATCAATCTATTGTATAGCGAAACACGTGTTTCGTTTTTGTAAAACTATGTAGAAAAAATCTTACAATAAAGGGTTTCTTGGAAATGTTATGCATTTTCATTTTCATATACACATACACAAGTAGCTTTTACAGCTACTTCTGTGTTTTTTTCGTGTTCTCCATTTAATGAAACATTGTTTTTTTAAACGAAAATTTTTGTATGTACTTATATGTTGTTTACTGTGAATGAACCTTTTTTATTATTATTATTATCGGTTCCATTCACATATCAAAGAATATGTTGCGAAAGGTCTGTGTTTTGAAAGAATCCTGATCACAAGTCACCTTGAACAAAAAATCTAGTTTCGGCAATCAATAAAACAAACAAGACTCCGATTTTGAATGCTTGTTTTCTGTATTTGTTGATATTTGCATTCGCAACGAATCTGGTTTAATGTTCATAAAGATTTTTTCGATTTTTCGAAACTTGAATTTCAACATTCAGTTAATAGGTACTTATTTTTTTATTTCTAGAAGTACCACGTACTTTCAAATTTTAATTTCAATTTTTTGTTTTGTTACTGTTCCTACAAGGGGCAATAATTTCTGTAAATAAATTCGCAATAAGTAGTTTTTTATGTCAACCTAGTTATTTAATTTAAAACTTGATTGCTATTATTGAAAATTCGTCAATATTAACCTGATACATTTAACTTCGAGGTCGTTTTGAATTTTGATGCGAATTTTTTTCTCTTTACTTTTTTTTTCGATTTTTACGAAAATGACGAATGGACTAAAAATCTTCACCAAAAATTGACGATATCCGGCTTAGATACCACTCTTCACAATTATTCAGCATCGTTGTGTAAATATTTGAAAAACCAAATAATGCTGATAGATATTTTTATAGTAACACTTGGGCTTAAAATTCCCGGGCCTAAAAAGGCCATTATTTCGTTGCAAAAAGTTTTGTCCTACTTTTTGGAAAAACTTGAAATTAGACCCTCTAAGTCTCATTCGTTAAGTCCTACGACTTAACAAAGACACTAGACATTTATTTTTATTTTTTTAAATTTTCAATACAGCCTCATTTAAACTGTACACGCTTCTCCCAGCGATGCTCCCATTTCTGTAACCCATCCAAATAGTACTCGACCTTATTCTCTGCAGAATTATATTGTTCACAAAGGTGATTGCCTCTTCATTTGACGAACATCTTTGTCCTCCGAGCGCAATTTTTAGACGAGGGAACAAAAAAAGTCGCTTGGGGCCAGATCTGATGAGTAAGGCGGATGGCCAAGCAGTTGAAACCGTAATTCGTGGATTTTCGCCATGGCAATCTTTGAGGTCTGAGACGGTGCTTTGCCTTGGTGAAACAGGATTTTCTTTTCTGCAAATCTGTCCGTTTTTCCAAAAGTTCTGCCTTCAGCTTGTTAAGTAATGATGCGTAGTATGCTCCTTTGATGGTTTTCGATAATCGATTAAACTAACTTCTTGACTATCCCAAAAAACAGTCGCCACGACTTTCCCAATCGAAAAAACAGTTTTTGTTTTTTTAGGAGGCGGTTCTCCTTTTCCAGTCCACTCTTTGGCCTGTATTTTTGTTTCGGGTGTGTAATGGTGTATCCAAGTTTCACTACAGTAACTAATCGGCGCCAAGACTCGGATTTATTGCGCCTTAACTGAGGCAACAGAGCGTTGGAAATGTTAATTCGAACACGTTTTTGGTCCAACGTGAGCAAACGCGGCACCCAATGCGCGGACAACACCTTTCTCAAGCCTAAATGTTAATTTAATATGTTGCAGTTGAACCACGTGTCCTAGAAATATTTCGTTAAGCTACCATTATAAATTATTTCCTGGGAATAAGTTATTAAAGGCGGAAAATATTCAGTCGGCACCCTGTATGTGTTCCATGTCGCCAATTTTGTTCGAAAAATCCCCCACATCCAGGTCGATCTGAACATGGATTCCGCATTATCAGTGACTCAGACGTAATTTCAAATAATTTGCTCGGTAAAAGTGCTTTCATAAACATAATTTTTTGTCTACTTGTATTACCGCTGTCGGTTTATTAACAGAAGGTTTTCGTCAGTCTGTATGATATTGCAATGTACTTCTCGAATTCGGTTCTTGTGATATTTGGACTCGTCTTGGGTAAATATTCGTGTTTTATAATACAACTGAATTTCGATTTTTTTTTGTCGTAGCTACACAAACATTTAAGAAGTTGTAAAGTTATTTTCACTCAGAAAAAGGGTTTCGTGAAGTCATTCTACAAATACTTTTGACATAAAGTCCTAATCATTGACGGTTAACAAGTTGAAAATGGTGAAAAATAAAGATAATGGTTAGAAAAATACGTGTGATGGCCCATTCGATTCGAAATGATACCCAAAAAATTAACTAAAACCGTTTTTTAACGCATACCAAATTTCAAAAGTTGTAAACAAATTCAAAAAGGAAATTTTCAAAAAAAGTCCCACCTCTTAACGTAACACAAGTCGAATAATTCCGTCAGCATAAACATTGCGTGCTCCGGATTCGACGAAGGTGACGAAGACCGGATATCTTAGTACTTGAAAAGATGGTAATTTTCGGACGGTGATTATTGAGCTACAAACACACATGACATAAACTTTTGAAACGACCTATTTTCAGAAAGTAGGATACTCTGTTACAACTGTTTAGCTAAAGAATATTGGATTTTTCCAAGCTCCCAAATGACGAATTTAAACATTGACGGCTGCCGTACAACCTGTTTACAGCTACTGGATCGAGTCATGGCCGGTGGGAGAAATCGTAACTGCGTAAAATATATTACAACTTAACTTCAACTTCACGAGTTTGACTATTCAAAATATGTTTATGCAATTTACTTTTAAACTCCATCACTTACTGAATACGGTCCTGAATTTGGATTCTACGGCTCGAATAATCTAACAGACAGATTACAGTTTTCTACACATCTACTGCACATCTTGAGGGAGGGGCTTCTCACCGGACATTACTCAGTCCGACTGCTGTAACATTTTTGGAATACATCTAATTTAGAAGTAAATCAAATCAAAATATGCTTTATACCCAAGATCTGAACATCTTATTGGCAAAGTTTAGTAAAGTAAAACGTATATATGGGACATTAAATTAACAAATATAAACCATAAAATAATGCTTAGAGACAAGAGCAGAGTATATGTACAGAACAATATTTAAGCCCAGCTGAACAGATACAAATATAAGTACATGAATATTGAGTAAATGTAAATATATATAATGCTACCTATGTAATGAACATTGATAGCCATTTCCTGTTGATTTCCATAACATGTCAATTACTTAGAGCCACACTATAATAGGACCTCCCAACAAGGAATTCTTTTACTGACTTTCTGAATTTCTTTTCATTATGTATTTGCCTTAAATTAATGGGAAGGTGATTAAATAACTTCTTGCTATTGAAAATAATAGAATTTTGTGTAAGGTCTAGAGTGGGTGTTGGAAGGGAAATGAAGTAAGACTGACGTTGTTGTTGAGGTGGTATTGAATTGATTTTTATATTTTTTGTGGATAAGACACGCTGTTTCCGAAATAAAAAGACATACTAAGGTCAGATTTTTTGCTTTCAAATAATGGGCGGCATGAATCCCTGTAGCTAGCTTTGCATAAATATCTGATGGATATTTTTTTTAGAGATAATACCATATTGAAACGAAATTCTGCACAATTTCCCCAGAAACAAATTCCATAACGTAAATAGGACTCGATTTCTGCAAAATAAATTGATCTTGTAATAGTAGTGTCTAATTCTCCTGCAACAACTCTATCGATGAAGAGTCCACGTTTGTTTTGTCGATGTTGGATGATAAAAGATTTGAATCACACCACTCTTGCTATGCCAGAGTATAGTGGTGTCGTCAGCGAAACATGTGAATTTACCACTTACGTCAACGTGGACTAAGTCATTGACATAAATGAGAAACAACACCGGTCTCAAAATGGAACCTTGTGGGACCCCACTGCCAATGAAACGTTCGATTCAATCCCATTAAATAGAACATTCTGCCGTCGATGACAAAAATACGTTTCAAACCAAAGTAATGCAGATCCTTTAAATCCGTAAACTTCTAGCTTGCAAAGAAGTAGCATGTGGTCTACACAATCGAAGGCCTTGGTTAGGTCACAAAACATGGCCGCCGCAGATTCTCTTTCATTAAGATTGGTGTACAGGTTTTCCAGGAGTGAAAATATGGCGTCTTGTGAACTTTTTGAAGACTGAAAGCCAAACTGAAATAAATTTATTATATTGTTTTTCTCGAGGAAGAATATAACTCGTTTTTTTACTATTTTACTAGTTTTTCTATAACTTTAGACAAGACGGGTAACAAAGCAATTGACCTAAAATGAGCTGGTTAAGATCGACTCCTTTATGTAGAGGAATGATTGTGTACTCTCCTAAATTGTTACTACATTGAAAATCTCTGGAATATGCGTCGGTTTTAATTGAAGAGTAACCATTGATAGACTCATTATGGGCAAATTGAACTCATTGCCAACGATATTTGTTTACTTACACTCTAATAACAGACATCTTTCACGGTTAAACTCATTAAAATGGTTTTAAAAAATTTCAGTAAAAACAATTTTTAAACGGATACTGTGTGTATAATTAATATTTTTTATCAGGTTACATCTATATTATTGGTTCAATTAGAAGCATTTTATTACTTCATAATCGCTCATTAATTCTGGTAGTAGTTGTTAATTTGACTAGCTGAGGTCGTTTGGTTTTTCAGAAAAAGACTTTTAAATTTGTCTGACCGACTAGGAAAACCAGTATCACTGGCGTTCGCAATAATTACACAGCAATCTAACAGCTCTGTTTTGCTTATAGTCTGGATCACAAGATCCTTTTTTTGGAACTTTTGTCCAAAGGCACCAAAAATTATGATCCAGGGCTCGGAATGATCTTTAGCAACTTTTGTAGAAATTTCAAGAGGGGCTCGAAAAAATTGCAAAAGTTATAAATAATTTATTAAAAAAAAGATTAGGTTAGGTTTAAAAAAGTTTTTTTTCAGAATATCAAAAAGAAATAGAAATTATGATTTGAAAAAATCTTTCCTCAATATTCATATTTAGTAGCAAAAAAAATTGTTAATCAACAAATGCGTTTTTGAGCAAATACTGGACAACGCATCGTCTTCAAACTTGGCGTTTTACTTCTTCATCTTCATACAAAAAATGTGGGAATCTTCCAAAGAAAGGAAGATGAACTCTGCACGATTTTGTAGATACGTGTAGCAGATAACCGGCGTCAATGCTGGTTGGTCGCTTTAGACGGAGTGAACCGTCTGAATATCCAGAACAAAGTTGATTCCAACTAGTCGTGAGCTTTGCCTGCAGTTGATTTTGTAGGATGTACCACTGCGCCACCTGTAGACAAAATCCAGAAGCAATTCCATAAACATATTCCGGGTGGGAATTAGACGGTTCACTCCATCTGAAATGACCCACCCAGCACTGACGAGGAACAAGTACTCCGGAACCGGTCTGTCGGTGGTCTTCCCGACCAAGTGAATTCAATTTTATCCATAAAAATTTACTTGCGACGAACTTGCAAAGCTGCACACGTGCCTGATGGTTTTAGTTCAGCTTTTTGCGCGGCGTTAGCTGGCTTAGTTGTTGTTTTTCCGCCGGGTATCTGCCAGACCCTACAATCGTCGCTTTTACAAGGGAGGGAAGGGTTTGGTATGTTTACCAGAACTTGGGCAAATCGTATGCACCTCTCTGGAATATATTTTGATGTTTCTGGTTCGACTGTGAAGCCATTTTCAAGAGAGTGTGACTACACTGAAGTCTCAATTTGTCTACTCCTCAGGTAGTGACACGCTTTGAGGGTGAGATCTGGGGAGGGACATATTGAGACCCTGGCGTCAGGTCACAAAACCTTGAAGAGTGTTACTACCCGAGGAGTAGACGGATTGCGACCTCAGTGTTGCCATAGCTTCTTGAAAATGGCTTCGAAGTCGAAGCCAAAACGCCGCAGATTGCTGACCGTGGAAACCGTTCTGAATTTATTTTCATAGGAGATATTTTGTTAAAACCTACGTTCGCACTTTCATAGAGACCAGTACTCTATCTAGAAAACTGGAATAATTGACCAGTAGACCTAAGACGTCTCCTTTTCTTTGCCACTATATGTTTTTTTTTTCATTGGAAACATTTCTTTATTCCTCACAATATAATGAGAAGCCATACATTCTTTATTACCATCATCATATTCCTTCTGTTTCAGTACATTACATCGACATCGACTACTCGCTGTGGATAACATGGTTCCTCGCTCCGCTGTTGATAACTTTCCTATTGCCAGCATTTATAGCCCTTTTGCTCTACTTCAGCGCGTTCGTCTTGTACATATTAACCCTGCATTGGCGAAATATCAAGGAGACCTTGCAGACCGGGGACAAATGGGAAGCTTCTAGGAAATGCATTGCTGCCATATGGGATGCTCACGGGTGGATCTGGCATGGTACGTTACTTCTACAACCTAAGCAGGTCTACTGAGTTGGCGAATCGAATAAATCCTACTAATAATCCACTTGGAAGAATCATTTCAATCTTCACTCAATGTATTCGACTCCACATACGAGGAGTACCATTTATATTTCGGGAATAGCAAATAATAACAAACATGTTTTAACGAAAATGGCTTTATTTTGCATTCGTTCAAACCATTTGTCGAAGCAGTTTTTTCATTCCTTGAGGCACCTCCAAAACACGGTTTTTGGACGCTCCCGAAGCTCTGATACACTCGGGTATCAACAACTATTGTTCACTTCCCAAACCGTGGAATAAGTGATCATTGGGTTCTAAAATCATGGGCCTTGAGTAGACGCAATGAGTGAAGAATACCAGCCTTCTGATTTTGTACAGCCAAGATTGTCACATGTTCATCATTGATTACGAAATTTATTATAAGAGGAATGCTTCAAGGATCTGTACTGGGACTTTTACATATTACATATGTATTTTTAGATCTTAAAAGAGCTTTTGAGACAATTGATCGCCACATATTACTAAATAAACTGCAAAGTATTGGTATCAGGGAAACTGTTTTGTTATGGCTGACTGATTATTAATCACAACGCAAACAGGTAACCAAAATAAAGGATTCAGTGTCATCATCTCGCGATGTCGTTTTCGGGGTACCTCAGGGGAGTGTTTTGGGAGCTATATTATTTTTAATCTACCTGGATGATATAGATACCAGCCATGGTTGTGATTTCATGAACCTTTTTGCAGACGACACTTTGTTTTCAATTTCAGGAGATAATATAGAAACAGTAGCTGATCAAATGAATAATGAACTAAGAAATGTTTTCAAGTACATGAATTAGCAATAAATTAAAACTCAACACCTCCAAAACAAAATATATGATCTTATCAACTGGTTATAAGCTATCACTCATCAAGAATCTCAACATAAGATTACAAATAGCAGGTGATGTAATAGGGTTCATAAGTGAATTCAAATACTTAGGTTTCATGGTGGGTAATCGTTTTTCTCTTCATGCTCATTTTGATTATACACACATCGGAAAAGTCTAGGGATATTTTTATAACATACTAAATATCATAAAAATAAATGCATGAGGTCGTTTAATTTCGATTAAATTGGTACACTCGACCACCCTGTAGATTTCTATGGGTTGAACAAAGCCTGCAAAAACGGTAACTAATCTTTTATCAAGTTTTTTACAAACTGTAGGTTTTCGGCTAAAATGAATAATCTGAAAGTGTCGAGTTTGTACATTCTATGCAGTTCTTGCTCAGCAATTAAACTGGAAATATTGTNTAAAATAATGTATGTATATTAGGATGTCCTAAAGAAATCAATAAATATTATCATTATTAAAAAAAATATTTCAAATATTTTTTGAAGATTTTAGTTGTAAATACAAATAACTGGAGATCAAAAATCGAAATTTAATAAATGTTGGGGTGAAGAACGATACAAAAATACAAGTGAACACATCTAATAAATAAATACCAAAAGTTTTCCTTTGGCAAGAAGTTAGCTGTCGTGTCTTCTGTTTCAGGTTATGAAGTGAGGGGCCTGGAGAATTTGCCCGACACAGGACCTGCCTTAATAATTTACTACCACGGAGCCATTCCCATTGATTTGTATTACTTTATAGCGAAAGTAATATTCCACAAGAACAGAGTTATACATCCAGTCGTCGATCACTTTCTTTTTAAGGTACCAGGTAAACCGCAAACATCAACACATTAATTTTTTATATAGATGATCTACCTTTTTAACAAGTTCAGCTGAAATATTGAAGCACAAGTTTTTTGTTTCTTCAATTTTATATTGACCTGGATTGTTCGATTTATTTTTGCTACGGTTATGTTATGAATTGATATACAAAAGTGTTATTTGCTGGACCTATGTTCTCTTTCCTTTTTTTCGAAAATATCTGAAGTATTGTATTTGGAAGGTATACTTTAGTATATTTCTTTGCTGATCTGAAATGGTAAGAAATATAAAACCTTCAGTCTTGTTTTGCTTGGAAGCATTAATTGTACACTGCTGAACTTTGCCAGTTCAAATTTGGCATATACAGGGTGTCCCATATAAAACTCTGCGGGCAAATATTTAAAAAATGAAAAAGAGTATCCATATTTCGTGAAAGCAAATAGTTTTGAGATTACTCTGCAACGTTACATGATGGACTGCAAATACCAATGATGCTGCCTAAGTGTTTGGGGGAGTTATTAATATTTCTTACCCAAAACACGAGGCTAATGACCAAAGTAGTCGATACCGCTGACAGCCAAGAAAAGAAACCATAGAAATGCATCGTTGTCTATCAGCAAATAAGATACAATGATATCCGAAACAACTTGCACCTAACGCCGACATTCCTGATGATTTGTGTCGTTTTTAGGATTCAGTATCCTCGCAGACTGCATGGGCGCTATTCCAGGGACCATCCAGACATGTTCGAACATTCTGAAACAAGGGGAACTGTTGGCTATCAGCCCCGGAGGTGTTTACGAAGCCCAGTTCAGCCACCATTACAATTTGATGTGGAAAAAGAGAATGGGATTCGCTAAGGTGGCTTTGGAAGCTAAATGTGTGAGTAGGACAATTGATAGTGTGCGTGTTTGGTGTTCGGGGTGCTACAGGGTTCGGTTCTTAGCCTCGTGGCCTATGCTTTTTCATGACTTTTTGAATGAATACGATAATGTTATTTCGCAGGGTTGGCCTGGCTTGAATCAATCGCGATTTGAATTAATGTGTTAATTTCACTTAATTTTCATAAAAATTAAAATCAGCAACTAATAAACTGTCAAACACAACTGATTATTCCGAAAAAGTAAAGTGTTTTTTACAATAAAACTATTTAAATTTTCAAGTTAAATCGTAATAATACAAAAGATTCATTAGCAACAGTGTTCCGTGACTTCACTAAAGCCTTTGTCTGTGTAGATCACGGAATACTGCGAAAAAAACTCTTATCATCATGGCATCCGTGGAATCACTCATTAATGGTTCAAGAATTATCTCGAAGGAAGAAGTGAGATTGTGAAAACTTCATTATCCTCATCAGACGTCGAAATAAAAAGTGGCCACAAGGTTCAATACTGGGATCTTTTCTTGTTATACATTAATGATTTAACATCTATCGATAAAGAAGGAAAATTTACTCTAATCGCCTATGATACCACAATATTATGGCGTAAAAATCTTTATAAAATCCCTGTCATTTAATGTTTCCAAAAAAAACTTGATATGATTCAGCTGCTCTATTAATATCATACAAATAGTAACAAGGGACGCAGAGGGGATGATTAAAAAAACAGACCTAGTTTGGGGGTAATCAATGATAATAAACTCAAATTTTAACCTTTTTTGGGATCGTTTCTTTAATGTGTATGTAATATCTCTCTTCTGTATCCGTATGAATTTGATAGACAACTATAGTCACCATCTAAAAAAAAAATGAATTCAAAAATCAATCGAAATAAAAATGATTTAAAATGCATCATTTTATTAATTGTTTTTTCAAATCATGATTTTGCTAACCCTGTTATTTTGTTAGCTGGTATTCTAAGATGATTTTTTTTTAGCCTATCGTTCCTTTCTTCACTGAGAACGTGAGGGAGTCTTTTCGCACTGTGAGCGTTGGAAGGAGATTTTTCCTGCGGATTTACGCCCGCTTCAAGGCACCGCTCGCGCCAATATACGGCGGTTTTCCGGTGAAAATGATTACGCACGTCGGAAAACCCATTCCGTACGATGGAAGTTTAACACCGGAGGAACTTCAAGCTAAGGTACAGTTTTCTTACTTCAGACCTGGAAATTGTTTCATACTTCAAACTTGCTACTTCGGCAACGAACTCCAACCCCTAGAATTCTTTAGGAGACTTGGAGGAGCAAAGGACTAACGAGGTCTTACTCTTCAACGTGCGACTACTATGACTAGTCCTTTAACTCAGCATTTCATGTGAGAATTTCAATTGAATTTTATTAATACTTTCTTTGTTCTTTTTCAGGTTGCTGCCGCTATAGAGGATCTCGTCCAGAAAAATCAGCGCTTGCCTGGAAATATATTACTAGCTTTATTGGAACGAATACCTTTTTTCAGGAAAAAGAAGGAAAAAACGGAATGAGAATCATTTAGGAAGTGTACAAAAAATCTGATGAATGTTCCCAATTATTCTAAAAAGACATCGAAGCAAGTATTAATTATATGACATTTAGTAAAGATTCGACCTAACTAGTACTTTGTAATTGCTTTATTTGTTTGTGTATGTTACCAACACAACATTTATGAAATACTGGAATTTACTCAAGCAAACGTTTTTTTTGTAATTCAGGCCCCAATGTGTGAAATCTTTCATGATGATCCTTCAACCTGATTCATTTCAATCTGATTGTTTTTCCTATGTACTTACTACTCGTGACTGACTTGGCTTGCACTCCAGGCATATTTTTTACCTGAAACCGTTTTCACTCTGTTCTATTTATCATATCCAAGGTTTTTATATGAATAAATTGTTATAGAAAAGCCACATGCATTTCAGAATATATCGAAAGGAAAAAACGAACTAAAAGGTGAAAGATGTATTATTTTATTTTTGAATAAATGTTTTTCATATAAGTGATGGTGTTTTTTTACATAATTCGATCATTACCTCTAAATATTGAGGTATTTATAACTTACCATAAATTTGGCGTAGGGCCATCTATTGGCGAAAAGCCAAAACTATAGTTGGAAGTGGTTATCATGTTGAAGAAACCTATAAGGGCAGGCCTACTAACTTATAACTTATTGCCGTAAGATGTCGCACGTATAATGGAAAAATCCTCTAAATAAATAACAATTTTAGTGACAAAAATTTTCATAAATACGTGAACTGTAATATTCAATTGATAGCTGAGCATTCATTGAACACACGAACTGAAAATGTTGCCAAATAAAATTAAAAGTACTGATAAAAGTGTTTGTATCGTCATCTAGTGCTAACGGTGAAACTTATTTTAAGTAGAATAGAAAACTGTGGTAGTTCAACTATTTTGTACGAGATGTCGCCATATTCATAAATTGGAATAACTTGAAAAAATATTAGAAATTGAGCATAAAAATCAAAAATGACAAACAGTAACGAAATTCAGGTTGTTCGAGTTTGGTCGGAGAGAATTGAATAAATCTAAAATAATATGTTCACCAGAAGCTGATTTTCCTAATTCTATTGGACGGTTTTTTTAGCCAATTTTCAATGAAATATTTTTTCATTTTTGTTTTGTAAAAATTCATAGTGAATCTTCTTTCTTTTCTGGTCAAACAATCCAATATTTTCGCAGAGCGTCCAAAATTAAATTGGACATTTTTCTATTAAAACACAAATGTGAAATAATTAGAAATTCTGTTTTCTGTTTTTTTTCTCGTATATATATATGAAATAGTTTGAAAGCAATAAGATATTGGCAGAAAAGGTTTGCATTTCACAATTCATCAGGTGGAAATTTTTATATAAGGATTTTATTGATCATTTACGAAGACGTAGAATGGCCAAAAAATTTTTTAAAATCCGACTTTAAACACGGATTTTAGAGGTTTTTCTGGAAGGAATTCATGGCTATTTTTCCGGGAAGGTGTTAATGTGACAGAATTGAGTAGACCTATTATTATTGAAAATCTTTTTTTTTTCTAGAAAGTTCAGAATGACATTAGCCAGTAGATCACCTTTTATTCAATACAATTTTTGAAATGGTCATAAAATGGCCATTGTCTAAGGATAAATCTATAGACAATGAAATGGCTGCCTTGTTGATGAAGTGCCATCTTACAAATAGTAGATACAACATTTCAGAAAACTTTTTGAAATGATTTTCGAATACTACCCAGAGATATTAGTTCAAATATTCAATACAAGGTGGCGAAACTTGTACAGAAATTTTCTTTAAAAATACTGATAATAGTAATCGCATTCCCTCTGTTATGATTTTTGAAATCTTCTACACGACTACTGCGGCTATTAGTTCCGTTTTTGAATAAAATATGGCTCTATAAAAAAAATTTACATAAGTAATGGAATATTATACATTCTAGGAAGATTTAACAAGGTACCCTCAAAGATAGTGTTTACTCATTTTGCAATCGATACTTTCAACTACTTTTTATTATCAAAAATTTATTCAAAAATCAAGTATAACAAAAAATCAAAAAATAAAAAGCCCAAACATTAGGATTTTCCATAAAAACAATAAAAAATATAAAAGTTTACTTTTCTAAAAGAAACATTCTGTACAGCTTCTCATGTTCCGTGTTTTGGAACTCGGGAACGAAAGGAACTTTGATGATCTCCTCAAACCCTTCGGATACATCAGGCTCTTCAAACTTCTTCTTGAAGCCGTTGATGATTATTTCATTAACTGGAACGTGCGATTTATCCGTCAGTTCTCTGAATCTATTATTATGCTTGGTTTGTTGGAAATTCGTAGACATGACAAAGCAACGACAAGGAACTTTCGCCTTTTTTGCTATTTCAATATAACGCACTCGCGATTCCTTGTCGGGATTGGTGTTGTCGACAACGCAACTGCGTCCTTGGTCTATATTTTCTTGTAGAATCTTAACACACTTTTGCCAAGAACCCAGATTATCTCTGTTGATGTGGACGTACCCCTTGGGAACCAAGACCGACTTGCTGAAGTGGCTCTTTCCTGAGCCGGGGCCCCCTACCATAACTATCACATTCGGACTTTCAAAATCAACCTCAGGATATTTCTCGGCAGGTAAGTTCCTTGGGTCAAACTCCGGCATGGAGAAGGAAACAGGCTTTGCTTTTAGGAAATATTCCTCGGGGGTGTAGAATTTCAAACCTGCATTCATAGCAAACAGTCTGTCGGCTAGCGAATGGTCCTTGGGGCGCTTGGGGGCCCAGTTCTTCTGCCTGCCTGCAGCATCGCCTACGTAGAACGATTCGTTTAAATCAATATCAACACCGCCATTTTTATTGCCCTTCAGTACGTTCCACATGCCAAGAAGGGGCTTTCTGTACATGCTTCTTCCCAGAGCTATAAAGACCTGAATTGGAACAGCTAATTTCTTGATAACATTCTCGATTTTCCACTTGAAATCTGATATTTTCGACAATTCTTTACCTACCCCTGATTGGTTCGTGAAGAAAACAAGTTTGAAACCTTCCGCCTGCAGATTTCTCAGTCTTTGAGGGATCTCTGACATGTTCAGTTCCCAGTCAGAACTGTTTTTTGGAAACCTGGCTCCAGATTTGGTTTTTATTATGGTGCCGTCGATATCGAAAGCTGCAATTTTGGAGCGCCCTTCCATGTTTTCAGGGGTAAATATGAGCAATTCCTTGTTATCGATGCTTTCCCAATTCCCTTTGTCAGTGAAAGATAGTTTGTTCTCGACTTCCTTTTCAGTTCCAAATATTGGAAAGTCCATCTTCCGTTTTTTGGCAGGGATTTCGTTTTCACTTTCCTTGTTTTTCACTTCTTCGTTTTCTTGCCCAGGATGCGGTTCGAATACCACCTCAAACTGATGGAAACCTAGAATAGGACAGACACTTAGTTATTTATGAAAGAACTAACAAGTTATTGGGACAGGTCAAATTTTACAGGCATAACAGTTTAAACTGAATCAGGCAATAGCAGTAGTTAAAAACAACATAAAATAAAAAAGGAAATTGATATCTGAAAATATTAAATATATTCTGCGTTATTTGTAATAAAATGTACTTGGTTTTTTCCTGAATGAGAAAAGTTATTGAATGTTCATATATTAGCAAGTAGTTGTTTTGGACGGATATTTCTAACCAATTTGTATCTGAAAGAAACTCATGTGCATGATCTACTCTAGACATCTTTGAAACAAGTTTTCGTTGATGTACTTGATTACTGTATTTAAGAACAATGTAATGTATTTGATATCAAATATTTACTGCCTAATTTTTTATACATAAGGAGTCAATATATTAATCCCAGTTAAAATGAGGGACTAAGTATATTCCCAAGAATTCAACACTTCTGATTGATTTTTCAAGCCCAAATGTATTTCTCAAACCTAGTATCATTTTCCAGATTTTTGTTTCATGAATAACTGAACCATTTCATGAAAAGCACTTGTTCGAACGTGGTTGACAATGTTTGTTGGTGAGAGATTCAGACTTCCCGTTAGTTGTCTAATAGAGCTTACCTAATCGCAGCTCAAGCCTGTGCCCGTGGCCTATATTGTAAGTTCTGTTTTTCGTGACAGCATATCCATCTAAGCCCGAGATAGCTCTGCCTACAGGAGTGATGCTTAGTTCACAGGATTCGGTATTGGCCGTACATTTCAGCTGCTCTCTGGACACCAGTAGATCTTCGACGAGGGTGTCTAGGTTACGACCAATCATTTTTGGCTGTTCATGAAGTAGGTTGATTTTGTGGTTTGTGGATAGATTTCTGAGGTAACACTTTCTAGTACTCATTATAAACTGGTACCGGTGAATGTGCCTGAAGACTTTTTGAATGTTCATTCAAAAAGTATGATTGGGCGATATTTTCATTTTTTCACCATTTGAATTTCGTGTAAAATGAGGTTAGATTTGCTATTGCCAACAAAAAAATATTGAGAATACAAAAATTCAAACCAAAGTTAGTTGATTCAAATATAGACGTATGCTTACAAACGTGTGGCAACACTGTTTTTGTCACGGAACACTGCAGAGAGACATCTAGATTTGATAATTCCAATGTCAAACTCTAGGCAAACTTTGATTATTAACATGAGTGTCAAAGTCGTCATAATCTTTCAAATATTTTTTGTTATATCTATCTATTGTAATATACAAAAGATATTGCTCAATGAGGCACTGTGATAATTGAGTATCGAGGATATAGAACTAGCAAGAAGAAGTCATTGTTCTAAAAAAATATTTATTCTGGAGGGAAGAATACTACAATGTTTTATCTAGGTATTATTGTAACATATAACGTGTTACATTTTCAACATTTTATTTTCACGTACGAATTAGATCTACCAAACATATAAAAAGCCAAGAAAGGAAATACTTTCATCAGCCACAGAGACAGATACATCACATACTTCTCAAAAATTCTAAAACCATCGAATTGTAACAGAAACATGCTGAGCTGTAAAAAGTGTAAATGAAATTTTTGGGCGGAACCCAATTTTTGATATTCCAAAACAGGAAAGAAATTCACATTATCGTTCTGAATCAGTGCGTAGAGGTAAATCAAAAAACAGTCTACTCCTATGGCGGGATTTAAAGCCCACATCCCTCTCAATAGATAGCGCGACATAGACAAGAAATCCTGGTCTTTATTCTTGATTTCTGGACGAAATACTTGATCCATGAGGATATTGCAGATTTCCTTGGTTTCCTTCACAGAACCGGTACATAGGTTGAACCTGGAAGAAAACAACATTGAAAATTCAATTGCATGATATTCTCCGGGGTATGTAGATCGTCTTTGTAAAATTACATCTTCGTATGAGTCAAATAAATTTCTGTATCTCTACCTGTCTTCCATTCCCATCAAATATCCGACAACCCTCCAAACATGCAGGAAGCCGGCCCATTCTTCTTCTGTGACTCCATAAATTCCAACTTTTTCAGCTCTCGCTAGGGCGAAGCCCATGAAGCCGAACTGAGTCAGAGCCATGTCTTTTTGGGATATCCTACTAATATTAGCCTCGCAACCTCTTTTGCTTGCTGAATTGTGCATGTTCCTCACTTCTGATATGGAATTCCACAATCTGAAAAAAAATTGGGAGAAATGCTGTTCTAAATTAAACTGCTTTACTTTTCTAATAGACTGGAAGGAAAAGAAAATATTGTGGAAAGTATGAATAGAGATTGTAAAATGCAAGAGAAGAATGTGGAAAGAATCTGCCCACATCACATCATAATTAAGATCGAAAAGCAGAGGCTTTGGCAATGATCACCGATCTTACTCAGATTTATAAACGAGCTAGAAGGCACTCCTGACCAAGATGGAGAGTTTGCCAGATTACTTAACAACCAGCCCTAAACTTTTCACAAACGATATAAAGTCTCCATTGGGGTCGTTTGGTCGCAAAGTACATTAGCTTTACCATCAGTATTTGAACAGCTTTCGTTATATAAAATTTGTTTGATGATATAATAATTGGCACTCACTTGGATCCTGGTTTGAAGTCATTCTGATACCATACCACCATATGAAAAGTGGTGGCCAAATACCTCTTGTAGGCCATTAGGTCACTTCCGGACATTTTCGTGAAAACCAACATTCTCCGAATGGTGGGAATTAAGAGAACCGCCAGCAGGCCTTGAATTTTGGCGAACATCATCGCGAATATGTGTTTATCGAAGACTCTCTGACCCCTAAAAATGTCGACGATGGATTGATTCGAAGTGTCGGGCATTATTTCAATCTCTTTTCCTTACCTTTTGAAAAGTTCCTCGTCGTAAAAAGGCGGCAGTTCGTTGTTTCCGAAGAAGTTCGCGTTTGTTTCATCGCAGCTCACTTCGCTTCCTTCTGCAAGCAATCTGTCAACGTATTTCTGCGCTGCTGATGCTGTTGAATGCAAGAATACTGTGTTAGAAAGTTAACGCGATATCAATATCTTGTATATAACAACATTGGCTAGGAATTAATTCAAGGGCAAATATACTGAGAGGCAGAGGGCTAATGACTGATCCTTGAAGTACAACACTTGTTAATGATATTTATTTCATTTGTTGAATAGTAAAAATAGTAAATAAATAGTATTCTCATAGAGAAACAAAGAATATGTCAATGATTAGCATCAAAAAATACCTAACCTGACTGTATGAACCTTTAGCAACAAACAGAGTTGAAGACTTATTGAAATTATAGAAAAATAAATATTTTGAAATTAAATTTGGAAACCATGGTTGTCCCAGATGTAACCGGCCCGTCCTTGAGATGGCGGTAGTTGTTTGTGTGTGTACACCACAGAACTATAAGTTCACAGAACTATAGTTCTGTGAACTATATGGTGTACACGATCTATGAAGTCAATGATGCCAACCCTATCCTACACAAATTGCATAAAACCGCACTTTTAGAAATCAATATCAATAGAGCATCAGCCTCCCCTTACTGGAATCCCCTAAACTTTCTGCACCGGGAAAGCACTGAAAGTATATGTATGTCACTATGGGAATACCATATTCAGATAGTATAAATATATTTCGACGGATTAGGAAATTATATTTTTGTCCTTTTATTCCTTAATTATACACGTCTAGTTCGTTAAGTAGTGAAAAGGTAATGAACCGAAGAGAATAAAATAAAAAAATAATGTCTTATACGAACAAGCAAAATTTTTATACTTCATCTTCATCAAGTGAAAATTAGATTTGGTACCTACTTGCCATATCTGACTTGAATTGTTTTATTTTTGAACGTTTTTTATTAATGTCTTTATGCAATGAATTTGTTTTTTTGCAATTGATGTCTGTTTACATTTCTATTTTCAAATCTACCGATATCTAGCGACTTTTCACGATTGATTTTACTGACTTTAGATTTTTAGGTTGACGACACCGTATAAAGCATATGTTTCAAGTTTGAAATCGCTGCGTTGTTCAGTATTCAGTCACAGTATTTTGTATACAGTAATTTCATAAAGGCTGATTTGTGTAAAATTATCATTTGTACAATTTTCTCAGGTGCCCAACATAGTTTTCATAGACTGTTTTTTTTTTGAGCAGTTTATATGAATAGTTGTTATGTTGAGCAGTGTATACACGCTTTGGTTGAGATTGTCATTAGTGTCAAATACGTCATCATTATAAAAAATGAAACTCCTGGACACCGACATCAAAGGGACCGACGCTGAGTGAAACTACTGTATACAGAAATACTGTGATTTAGTACTCGAGAGAGCTCAAGGACATACCAAAAAGCGTATATCAGGACTGTTTCGAGGATTGGAAAAAACCCTGACACAAGACGAGGACTATTTTGAAGGAGACAAAATAGAAATTGATGAATCAGTAAATATTTCTTGAGAAAACAATTCACCTTATTTTTTTAAACAAACAGCGTACACTGAACGAAACACTTCGTGGTGGTAGATTATAAAACGATAGAAGCAAAAGTATATTTTTCTCTGGAATGAAATCACATTCAATTTTCGCAGTTTTCGGTTAAATTACGACTCGCCCTGTAGATATATAAATCAATCTAGTAGTAGATCGAAGTCCACTTACTTTCGTCTCTCGACAAACTCGGCATAATATATTCTCTGTTTGGTGCACTTCACTGAACTGGAAATCTGGAAAACATAATTGTATTATTGATTTAACTTTGGTTAGGGTCAAATCTATAATTGCGTTAAGAGATTTTTTCCACTCAAAAGATATTCTCGTCGATACTATTCTAATAACTCCACAATATAGTAATGTGCAGATAAAGAAAAAGGCAGCAAAATCGTGAACGACTAAATTCCAGTGAATATGTATATGGAACATAATTTCGACTATATGGACATAAAAAAGACGTCCAGTGGGTTATCCACCAAAAGTTTATTAGACATTCAAATGGGCAAAACATATATGCTTTCATTTTCTTGTCATAGCGAGTAACCGATAATGGTGACCTTCGATAAATTCACTAAAATAAAAGTATGTTTTGAAATGGGTGATTACACCTACACAAAACAAAAATGTAACCTTATCCTTTAGAATTATTCACTTCTTAAAACAAAACCAACGCAATTGAAACGTTTTTTCATCACAAGTGTTGCATCTGGTTGTCAGACCGCTTGAATTTTGTCGCGCGATAGTTTTAATTTTGCTATAACTCCTAAATGTTTCGATTTGGTTCCGCCAGCCTAACGGTAAAACTAGCAGAACCCGCTGATTAAAAAAAAACAACACATAGAAAATCGGCAAGTGGGGGCAATAGGAGCCTAAAATTATGAGCAAAAAATTCAGGAATAGAGTACGAAATCAGACTGAAATTTGCCAAAATTACGGCCTAAAAATAAATATAAAAATTCAATGTGGTTCTGTTATCTTAACAGGGATTCCTAATATATACATCGTGTCTGCAGTTGTATGAGATTTCCTTAAACTATTTCTGAAACAAAAACTGTTACGGTGATATAGTTTGAAAGTGGGCATGAAATTGTCTCGTACAACAAATTATCTAAAAGAATAATTCGTTCAGGCCAGTCTCTACTCACCTACACTGTAGGTTAATAGGCTGACACCTACTCCCCAGGCTAATACCACGAAGGGCGTTGTATTATATCTGTCAGTGCGGTATTCTCCACGGAAGTGAATCATTTTGAATTATTGGAACACGCTTGCAGACCGATTTCGGGCTATTTGGCCACTCGTCAGTGCAAGGTAGTGGCCATAATCAACCTAGAGTTGATGATATTACATAATTAAAAATCGAATTCCTTTCAGAGTATCATTTCCCGAACAAGGCTAAAGCGAACGACGACAAACAAGATATTTGTCATCGCCCCATCTGCCCGTGAACGAGGTAACCAACCGCTTATCCGATATGCCTAATTCCTTCGTGGTATTAGCCAGAGGAGTAGTTGTTTTCTGATGGGTGTCAGAACATTAATCTTCAAGGTAGGTGAGTTGAGATTCGCCTGAACGAATTGTCTTTTTAGATACTTTGATTTACAGACAGTCTTTAAGTATGCCCACTGAATATATATGTGATGTTTTGTGCAATATGCGTTGCGCCAAACGACGTCAACAATTATCATATTTTTGAATGATGGCCAAGAAGTGTTTAGAATAATTTTCCATTCCATTAACTAATGAGCGTAATGGATCAGGTGGTGGAACCAATTGTGGCAATTTTACTTTTCCACCTGCACAACCACGCTCTATTTCAACGCCTTACAATTTAGACAAATGATTTTCATGTCTCCAATTGTGGCAGATTTGTTAGCACTATAATCAATTTGAAACGTACAATTTTCAGTCACTTTAGAACGCAATTCTGCCAAAAGAAAATGAATGACATGTTTGACAATAAACTGAAAAAGTTGAAAATATAAGAGTAAATGATAGACCAAAAAATTGGATTAGAGTGACTGCATAAGAGTGACATGCTCTTTTGTTCACGTTGCACAAATCACCATACAGCCAAATGTCACGTATGCTGGTCTTTTATTTTCCTTGAATATGATTTATTATTAAATTTCTCACCGTTTAAAAGTTCCTTGGACTTCTACAAGACTTCTAATTAAAGTTAGCCAAATCGGTTTAGCTGTTCTCTCGAGTTTTAGCGATACTAACAAACGTCATTTCTTTTCAATATATCAGAAGATTGTTTATTGACCTCCAGAAACAAATGTATACAACAGCGACCTTATTGAAATTATAAAACAAACTATTGATACAAAACGCATAAAACAATTTTGATTTTGATTTGAACGAGGCATATCTTTCAGTCTAGTTAGAAAATAGTTTTTGGAAAAAAGCTTTATGGTTCTCTACGTCATAGTCTTGTTACAAAAAATATTGGGAACTTTCGAAGGAAGGAAGAAACAATTAATTTCGAACGGAACATTTTCTTTTTTGTCAAAAAGCCAAAAAGTTTTTTCCTCAAAAATAGTACAATTCGATTTGGAAAAGACGGTAACCACTTAATCCGGTGTTTTTTTTAGCTGATTTTCAGAAACAACGACTTAAATTAGTTGGTTTTTGACGTACTGAAAAAACAAACTTCAATGTGAGATTCCCAAATCTTGAATTTGTCTTTCCATTCATAAAACTACTTCTAAGCTCCTTTATTCTTCCGGTTTGTCCGATATACAATTTCGGACCAGAACCACAAGTCAACTTGTATACTCCCGATCTTGTTTTTAATGAATTCATTTAAATTATATTATTTGTTCTGTAGATTACGTCGTTACTTTGTTAAAAAAAAGAGAGCGATATTATTAGTAGGATCACCAAAGTATATTTCAAGTGAAAATGCCACACTAAAGTGTGTTTTTTAAATATGTTATTTTGGATTTTTATCAAATATCGGTCAGTTCTAACATATAGTTGTTTTTTGTTATGAACAATGTAAAATTGTTTTTTTACGTGATATCTATTACTTTTATTCGTAATACGACTTTTGGATTTCTTTATTTGATATTCATACATTATTTCAACGGTATTTAATGTCGGAGGTGAATATGTTTATATCAATAACCGAATGATTGAATATTGGTGTATATATTTTCAATTTAAATAAAGAGGATATATTGAGAAATTTTTCTTTCACGAATAGGAATAGGATAACGAATATCTTTTTCAATTTTTTTGACAATGTAAATTAATAAAAAACGTCGTTTCCAATAAAATTGCATATATTACTCGAGAAGAGCATACACAATTCCCACAAAAAATTGATTGATTGTTTTCGTATTTATGTAAATGCCATTATAGTGTCGACTCTAATAAGTTAGTCTCTACTGTTAATCAACAAAAAGCGATCAACTTCGACATTATTTTTCTTGAAAAACAAAGTTACAAACTTTTTCTGATAAAATTTAACAATTACCAACCCCCTGCAGTTGCTCCTTATGATTCATTCTGTATAACATAAAATAGGACAAATTTGTACTCACCTAATGTCGTAACATAGACGATACATACACAGAAAAGCTTGATGGAGGCAAGACACAACAAAATACTGTATGGATTCGTTCGTCACATGAAAAAAAAAAACAATACGTTCCAACTGAAATATTTTACATAAGATTCCTGCTGCGTTGCTACAAGGCTATAAGAACACCAAGACCGCGTATAATACTACCAAAACATCAATGAGAGAAAGTGAAGACTCGTGGAAGGAAGGAATTAATTATTCTTTACTTTCACTTAAACTTGCAAAGGTATGAGACTGGATTTGTGAAGCGCACCATCTGAATTAAGGATGAGTCGATCGATTTTAAAAAATCTCAAACATGGAACTTTATTAATTTAGGTAGGTTGGGTTATTAATTTAGGGTTGAGTCATGGCCGGCGAGAGAAATCGTACATACATACTTATTGTATTGAAGGAGGGGCTTATCACCGGCAGCTGTATGTATTAATCCAACGCATATCACATTATATTATTAACAATGTTAAATCATTCAGGAAATTTGTAAGCAGCAAAAGGGAAAATAACACTATATACCTACTAGGTACAACGACTCCTGGTGACCGTACTGCTGCCAATGGGATCGATATCGCTAACTTTTTTTCTAACCAATTTCATTCCGACTATACAAATCAATCCTTACATCCATATGATGGCCATGATGGTCCAACTATCACATTGAAATCGCGATAATCTATGAAACACTACATGAATTAAATACCAACAAAAGCCCTGTTCCCGATGGGATTCCCCCTACTTTCCTAAATCATTTAGCTGCACTTTATCTCGCCCACTTTTCTATATATTTATTAATTCTCTATCATCAGGCGAATTTCCGGACTACTGGAAAACCTCTTATGTTATCCTAATATACAGGATGTAACTATCTATAAGGAAGGTCATAAGTTGAACCACATATTCTGTGGTCAACAATAACTCAATTGGAAATAACTTACCTTAATGCAAATGTGCAATATTCAATATTTCATGAACTGTTTAACATTTTGTGGTGAAAATGGATCCATGGCTTTCTTATCGTAAGAGCATTTTTTTCATATAAAGCCACGAAATTTGCTCAGCTCATAAACATTTTAGGGGGTTTGAACCCCTATGGATAAATAACGAACAGTTGCTTCAACAATTACATACTGTCATTTGGAACTTTTTATTATTGCGCATTTTGTATTTCCACTGGACATCTTTATAGATATTGACAGGACTTCCGTGGAACATAAAACCGATATCTGTCTATTAAAATCTTGTCTGTTTTTTCGTTAACCAGCTGTCGCCCCGTAAGAACGACAACTCGCAAAAGTCTAAACTTGTGCGAGGTCTTACCTCGCACGTGTATATCCTAAGGATATATGAAGTATCGAAGTGGGATACGGATATCTTAGGGATATACGAAGTATCTAAGCTGAATACATATTGATACATAGAAATTCACAGGACATTCATTGGACATGAGAAGGATATACTTTGGATATGAAAGTATCCAAGTGAGACATATACCGTTTTTTCTTTGGACATTCAACATGAAACGGATATTCTAAGGATATACGAAGTATCCAAGTTGGACATAATATATTGTATATCCATTGAACATTTTTATGGATATTGATAGGATAGGACACGGATATCCTTAGGATATACGAAGAATTCAAGTTAGACATCTCTATGGATAATAATAGGACATTGAAATGAATATCCTTAGGATAAATGACGTATCCACAGAGACATATAGAGTATATATCCATTGGACATCTTTATGGATATTGATAGAACATCCGTGGAATGTGAAACGGATATCCTATAGATATACGAAGTGGGATATATATTGATATCCATCCGACATCTTTATGGATATTCACAAGACATCCTTTGAACATGAGACGGATATACGAAGTTTTCAAGTAGGATATCCTATGGATATAAAATATCCTAAACTCTTTACAAAAATCATGCAAAAAGTAGCTTTCAGACACAACCTGAAAAAAAGCTCTCTCGAAACAATTACATTGAACTGGATAATATTTTGATATGAAATCACTCAATTAACTCATTATCACGACTTTTTCGAAAATGAGTTAAATCTAATATTACTTCGCTTATTTGATTCAAACCCAGCCATAGGATTCTTCTTTAAATTGAAAGGGGTATATTTTTAGACGAGCATACTTTTTTGGTTAAATAAAACAGTGATTTTTCACTCATTTTGGTTCAATTTTCTTGTTGCAGTGCTAATCACTAAAATTAGGTTGGTAAACATTGTTTAGAAGACGTAGTTACTATTATTCGAGTATGAATGAAATGCTAATTGAATTCAATTATGAAACATTACTGCGAGTTTGCTGTTCAAGGTTATATTCGAAAAAATAGTAGGAATACAACATAAACTAACAGTGATTTATGTTTTAAATTGTTTCAAAGTCTCAACAATCTTCAAGTTTCCCATAAACGGCCGTATGTTCTCTGGCTATCTTGATAAAATTTGTCAACAACCTGTTTTCAACCTATCAATTCAATAATCACTTCAGACGGAGTAGCTTTGAAACGTTTTTTTAGGCAACCCCGTACTTTCATCAAAGAGTAAAACTCATCTGGTCATCTGCTTCGTATTTCAGATCTTGAAATTGTAACACAACTGTTTAATGAAAACATTTCATAATCGATATGTGTATGGTTTTCAGTGATATTAATTTGCATTTTACAAATTTCAGTTAATAACGACATTCGCGACATTTACTGCGCCATCTACTAATTAGTAGCTGAAGCTAGAGTGTTCACTACTACAATAGCGAGCGATACTTTCATACACTGCAGTAAATGATATTTTTATATGGATTTCCTTTCTTGTGTATATTTTGATAAAAACAAGAATCTTTGTCGACACTTTCAGGCAATGCAAGTTCTATATTAAGGAAACATTTTTATTGCTATGACGTGTTGCGATAGTAACACCTTTGTACATACACTATCCGTAACACTATTCACATTATATACATTTTTGACAAAGGCATTTGTGTTATCAATGTGAGAAGGCGAACTGAAGTTATTGTATGCTACAATCATTGTCTAAGGATATACAATATTTGATACACGGCATCTAACACCCAGTAGTCAAAATTATGTATTAAATGTGTACCAAAATAGATGGCAATGTCAATGTCTTGTTTACATAAAACATTATGTTGATAAAAACAGAATGAGTATTCAGAATGCCCGATATTGTTTATCTTCAAGAGTCAAGTAACTTATTGTAATAGTTCAAGCCCTTACTTTTTTTAAAGATGGCCGTTACTTTCAGCACTTCTTTGATAACCTCGATAAATCTTTTTCTGCTCAAAGCAAACGTGATTGGTTGAGGCATTTTCAAAAAGAACGAAACGCTTACAGTATGTATGATTTTGAATGATGCAACTAATTTTCCTTCATTTTCAGTATTTTAATATTAATATATGACACAAAAAGGATTTGAAGCTTTATGATTTCTATTTATTATATGCGAGTGCTTTCTACAGCTGGTCGTGCTATTATCTTCAAGGCTCTACTCCAAATTTGAGTAGATAGATTAGTAATCAAATGAGCACTTGTCTGGTTAAATCCAGTATCATCGTTCACAGAAATCACCATCAACAAGGTAAATGAAATAAAAAAACAACTCACTATGCGGTTGACACTTGAAATCTTTTATTGGAACACCACAACACCTATAACTGAGCAGTTGAACAAAAATAAAGCTCCGGTCAAACTGTCTAAATATTCCAATATCGAATGCTTAACCATTACTAAAAACGTAAAAAAAATGTTCGAAAAACTGACCTAAATGCAATAATAACCCCGAAGATAACTAATTATGGTTCGATTGCTTACTAAAGATTATTCTGATTGGTTCATTCGATCTCTAACAGTTCCACGTCAAAGATGAGGGTTGCGTTTGGCGGGATTACTCCGGGATGCCCTCTCGATCCGTAGGCGTAATCGGGAGAGCAAGTCAGTTTCGCCCTCTGTCCTACGCTGAGCTGCAACAGTGAGATTATTAGTATGGGGCTTCTTTGACAGGATGTTAGTATAAATTAGCGATTCAGTCAGATTTTCCCGGTTTTCAGCCTTTCGACTCCAAAAAAGTCAATTAGAGCGCAAGGATAGTATTCATCACGATATATTAGTGGGTAATAATCATGATATTGATAATTTTTAATGAGCATTTTGGTACAGTGTGATAACGCAAGTGAAATCTAACAAGGATATTGAAGAAATACTTACTTGGGCAACACCTTCATCCCATCCTTTGATTACTTCGCCTCTTCCGATTCGGAATTTGAATGGATTTCCTCTATCTCTGGACGAATCGAACTTTTGTCCATTTTGTAAAGTACCCGTATAATGTACGACGACTGTCTGACCTACCTTGGGAAAGGTACGACCTGGAATATTAAAAAAATACATGAAATAGTCTGAAATTAGAAAACATCAGCTCAACATATATAACAAAAAAGAAATATAGTGATAATATAAATTAGCAGCTCTATTCCATAAGAAGATATTATTGAATGAATCATAATGTATTGATTTGAAATCATTCCCAATTTGATTTTAATTTAAACGCCACAAGTAGACAGCTGTTTCAGCCTGTTGGGCATCATTAGTACCAGGCAGGTGGCCCTTGAAAACCAATAAGAGTACTTAACTGAAAATAATTGCATGAACGCAAGCGAGACATAAGTGGAACCACCTATTGGTGTGACACCCAAGCGAGCTTGCCAAGTTTTTTAGATAAAGGTAGATTCATTTTCCGATAGCATTTCTGCTAACGCAGTTGTCGGTTTCAAAGATTGGTGGTGAAACCACCAACACCGACATAAAAACTGTGCAATATAATCACAGTACAAAACCAGTAGAAAAAAATGTAGAAATAGGTCAATTTTAAATTCAAAGAGGACACCTTTCTATCACAATTCCAACTTTCATAGCTATTGGTGACCATCGACGTTAGAATTTGAATAGGGAAAGTACAAACGTGACATACTAAAAATGTAATTTAATAATGAATTCTTTCATATTACTGTTCACTACATAACAGTTTCGTATTTCAAATAGTGACATATCATTTTTAAAATTATGTGAACAAGCCATTAAAAGATGAAAATTGAAAAAAAAGTAGATTGTATGAACAAAAATGAAGTTATGTAGTGAATAGCCTCATGAATGAATTCCTTGAGAATATTCAATGTTTCATTTTCGGTGCTCACTGTATATGGCAGACGTCTATTGTACAGCCATGTATTAATAACTATACAATTTGCAAACTCTTACCAATCGACACTTGACATAAATTAACTTATGAAGATAATTACTACTGTTTATAACTTTGAAAATCAGCCATAAAAGGTCTTTAAATCTATACTATGTCAAGGTCAAGAGCAGCAGTGTCGCATTATGCATGTATCGATTTGCGAAACAGTGTAACATAACATTTTTGAAAGTTCACTAATTAAAAATCATGAATAATAAACTTACCATCGCCTTGTGAAAGAGTTTCTACTTCTACTCCCATGATTGCTGTAAAAATAAATCAAGAGATTAACGAACGTAACCTACATTTAACTAAAAATAAAATTACCTTGTATATCCCTGATCTACTATGTACAAAAAAAATTTGATTTGCAGACCGGCTGGTCACACCTCTTAAATAAAAAACGACAAAAACAGTCTTACTAAAATGGCGTCACCCAAGCAGGCAGCGGCAAAAAAAAGCAACGCTTTTGTCAATTTCGCCAGAGATGCCGGAATTTTCGCTAGGCAAATTCGCGGTTGCCACATTTTTCGATCTTGTTATGGGACACGAGCGTTTCATTTTTCAGTTTATCCCGCTTGGCATTTATAGGTTTACTCCTTTGCAATAAAAAATTATTCGAGTGACAAATGAGAAGGCTAAATTACAAAATTTGCCAAGAAAAGCTATTACGTTTGAATAATACATTCATAATCTATTTATTAAACTTGTCAGTAACACTTACCATAAGTTTTGCCTTCCTACTACACAAATAAAATGTATGCCTTTTAAATGAAAATATATTTTCTTTGGATGGCGTTTCAGGAATAACTGTTATAACTGTTATAACAGTTATCACCTGAAGACAATTGTGGATACTAACAATCGAAACGTGGTGACGTAACTTGGTATGGAATCTTTTAATTTTAATTTTTCATTTTTTGTTAATATTTTTATTTTTCAATTTTCAGCTTTTATTAATATTTCAATTATTTTTTGGTTGTTGCTTACATATCATTTCTTTGTAGTTTCAGTTTTTTGTTTAATAATTGTTATTTTTGGTTAATCTTTTTAATTTTTTTTTTCACGAATTTCAAATCAATTTATATTATATTAGACAATGGAAGTCCCAACCGATGGAAAATACTAGTATTATCGTGAAAAAAGCGACGGGCGCTTGATATACAAAAAATATGGCACAAAGCGCCCACGCTTTTTTCACAATAGTACTAGTATTTTTCGTTCGTTATTGTTTTAAGGTTATTTAAAAAAATATTTTCAACTTTTTAGTTCGATGTTCTATAAAAGCCTGATTTTTAATTTTTGAAACTGTATTTATTTTTCATTTTTTAGTTTCGTATTCTATGAAAGCGTGTTTTTCTAATCTTTTCAAACTATATTTATTTTAGCTAAATTTTGAAATCAATCAGCCGTATATTGTTTGGAAAAATGAATATGAATTGAAAAATTGATATTTTCCGATTCCGGAGAGGGAGCCTGAAAATCAGCTACCAAGGCAGCATGTGCGCAAAAGAGGGTTACAGGCACGCGTGTTAATAAAAAAAATACTTTTTTCAAATGCAGAAATACATGTAAAATGAGTTCGAATTTTAGAAAGGAGGTACAGCGCCATCTGCCTGCTGACAAACAACACACATACATACAGGTGAAGCTAATAATATAAAGCGTGTAAAAAGCGTGTAATAAAGCGTGTAATAAAAAGAAACAGCGTTTCCACAATGTTACTTTGGAAAAACGATCGTCAAGAGGTTTTCCCGTAGTCTACAAATCCTTGGAGTCGGCCCTGCAAATGGGTCGGGACGCAGGGGGTCCATATCGACCGAAGAGTCCCCGATGCGATGCGGTGGTCCAGACGCGCCAACAAATTCATTATTGTGTTGCTCCTCCGTATCAACTACATTGAATCCCCGAACAGTCACGTTTTTTCTCTATCTAGAAGGAGTGGATCGCGAGAATATGAATAAGAATTTCGTGGGAGGAGGAATCGATTTCAATTTGGGACACGATCCGCTTTCCAATCTGTTCCGATAAGTAGAGTTTTTGCGAGTTTGTCCAAATTGGATGGAGTTGTCAGAGATCGGGGGTCGGGGGGATTATGCGGGCACGAGAATTATGCCGGGCTGGATGGAGACCTAATCGCTAATGGGGAAGGGAAACATTTCCATTAGGAGTTTCGTCGGGCGTGGATTTAAATTTTTCGGACTCGTTTTTGTGACATTTATCTTAATTGCCTAATCCACTTGGTTGTTGGCGTATCAAAATCCATATTTTGAAAATGGATATAACTATACACATCGAAAAAATCTAGGGATATTTTTATAACATACTAAATATCGTAAAAATAAATGCATGAGGTCGTTTAATTTCGATTAAATTGGTACACTCGACCACCCTGTAGATTTCTATGGGTTGAACAAAGCCTGCAAAAACGGTAACTAATCTTTTATCAAGTTTTTTACAAACTGTAGGTTTTCGGCTAAAATGAATAATATGAAAGTATCGAGTTTGTACATTCTATGCAGTTCTTGCTCAGCAATTAAACTGGAAATATTGTGCTTTAACATGGAACGCCATCACTTACCATTGGCTGAGATGAATAGAGCTGTAGGGCTTCTTCAAGGTGGCATGCGACAAAATGATGTAGCTCTTCGTTTGGGGGTCTCCCAAAGTGTTATCAGTTGATTGTGGCGGCGTTTCCGTGAAACTGGCAGTCCAGCCGAACAACATCCAGGGCGAGGACGCGCTACAACTGCAGTTCAAGACCGATTTTTGGTCTTAACCGCAAGAAGACAACCGACAATCACAGCACCTGAGTTGGTTAACGTGTTGCAGCAGACGCACCAGGTAACCATTGGTCGTGATACTGTCAGAAATCGACTGCATGAAGCAGATCTCCACAACAGAAGGCCACTTAGATGTCCACCTTTGTCGAGAGGCAATCGCGGTAGAAGATTAGAGTGGTGTCAAGAACATCAAAACTGGGATGCAAATGATTGGGCCACAGTTTTGTTTACAGACGAATCCAGATTTGGATTTCATCCAGATTCTCGTCGAGTACGACTGTGGAGACGACCTGGAAATAATGAACGTTTGAGACACGTTCAGGAAGTCCACACATACAGAGGTGGTACAGTAATGCTATGGGGCGGAATCATGATCGGCGGCAGAACCGATCTCGTTTTTCCATATCGCTCCCTCACAGCGCGACAGTACCTCGACACCATTCTTCTACCTATCGTCCGTCCGTTTGCTGGTGCTATTGGTGAAAACTTCCACCTAATGCACGATAATGCTCGTCCATATGTCGCGCGTCTAGTGACTGACTGGCTCACCAACGAAGGAGTAGATGTATTGCCATGGCCAGCACAATCACCGGACCTAAATCCCATCGAGCATGTGTGGGACATGCTTCAACGAAGAATTACTCCGCATATGGGGAACATTCACACAACGTTTCAATTGAGAGAGCTTTTAATCGCTGAATGGGAAAATGTACCTCAACAAGACATTGACAATCTCATTTTGTCGATGCACGATAGATGTAGGGCCGTAATAAACCAGTGTGGAGGCCATACTTTGTACTGATTCAATTTTTTTTGTATTATGATTTTTTTTTCGGGGTGCCAAAGAAGAGCCATATTTATTTTTAGTTTTGCTTATATGCGCACTCAGTATTTTTGACCATTTAATAAATTTTGTTGTAAGTTACATTCGTTAAATAATCACCCGTCAACTTTTTTTTCCTTAAAGCGATCTAAAAAAAAATATTGCCATTTTTAAAAATATTCCTAGACTTTTCCGATGTGTGTATTTTGTAGAACTTTCAATTGTTCATGTCTGGCTGGTACATATATTTTGTAATGAAATATTCAAAGTACTGAGAGGAAAATAACTAAGATCTGACAAACCTAATAGATTTTGGACAATACTCAGCAAATTGATTTGATTTGCTCGATTTCGTCGATTGTCTTATCTTCTTGCTATTCCATTATCTTGGTCACAGAATGAATATAACATGAAAAAGCATTAGGTGCCTTATTTTTTGATCTGTCTAAAGCTTTCGAATCAATCAATACTCATATAACAATTAACGAACTAAGTGAACTGGAATTCCGTGGCAAATTTCTTTAGTGGCTGGCTTCATATCTTGAGGTCAGAAAAATTATTGTAAGAATTGACAATCAGAGATCTCTCCCACATTATGTGGGAGCTGGTGTACCTCAAGAATCGATTCTTGGTCCGCTAATTTTTCTACTATATTTAAATTATCTTCCCAAATACGTCAGCACTAAACACCTAATTCTATATGCTGATGATACCAAAAATGCTGACACAGGAATTTACCACGTGGTGTGGGATGAATACTCTGATGGTAAATTCTGCTAAATCAGTTTTTATGCACTTTTTCACCAGAAAAGAAATATCTGAGAATAGTAGAATCTCAGTTAATGATAGTGAAGTCTCTTTCGCGAAATTCACCAAATTTGGAGTATTTGTGGCAATAATATAGGATGGAATAGCGATGTCAATCACATTTGCAAGAAATTTAATAGTAGTTACTTTGCTATATTGCAACTGAGAAATATTTTTGTGACGAGTCCGTTGATCAGCGTTGATCATTCCCACATTTCTTATATTATTCTATGGGGTGGTGCAGTGGGATAATCCAGGGTTTTCGTCTCTCAAAAGAGGAGTATACGATTAATTTTCGGCCTAGACTATAGAGAAACATGTCGTAATCATTTCAAAGAACATGGAATTCTTACATTTTACTCTATATACATCTACAGATGCATTCTATATGCAAAAAGTAATTATCATAACTTTTCTCTCAACTCTGATTATCACGACTACCCAACTTGATCCTCAAAACTTATTAGGCCTCCTAAACATGGAACTAGTCTGTATGAGAGAAGCCCAATATGCAGAGGAATTCAATTTCTAAATCATTTGCCTGCCTGTATAAAATTGGAAGACAACGTCAATGTTTTCAAAAGAAAACTTAAAACCTTCTATGTAAAGAATGTTACTATGACATATCAGAATTCAAGAGCAAAAAGATAACGTGAGTTATGACACTCGGATGCCCTGGTTATCATTATAACCTTCAAAACTTCCGAAATTATCATTTCATCTGATTGGAATAATTTTTTTTCACCGTATTGTGCGCTGGTCAGGCCCTATCCCCCGAAGCACCGATACATTCGGGAGGGAGCGCCAGCATTATCAACCAATGACCACTCCCCACACCGTGGGGTAAGTAATCATTGGGTCCGAGAATCATGTGCCCTGAGCAAGCGCCTTGAGCCAAGAATGACAGCCTTCTGCATCTGTGCGGCTAAGATTTCTGACTTAATGCGGCAAGACAATATGATTTTGAGATTCGAGAGTAGAGAGGACATCATTTTACTAAGGACTCCAATAATCAGAACAACCATCTTGACAGAGTGATCTGGATAGAGTTTGTGGAGTTCGAAGAGAAAATCTCGATATTTCATCCGTTTTTCCTTCTCTTCTCTGACGATATTCGTCTCGCCAGGACCTGAAAACTCCACGACAAACATTGTTTTGCTCTGGTGGTCGAGAAGGACTACATCAGGCTTATTAGCTTGTATGAGCCTGAGGGTGGGGAACGAATAGTTCCAATAAATTCGGCACTTCTCGTTCCCCACAAAGGATTCAATATCCCCCGGAGCGTAGGGCAACACCGGTGTCTCGTCGATACCGTAAGAGTGCCGTAGATGATAATATAGCACTCTTAGGGCCGCGTTATGTCGATGGATTTAGGCCGAGACCGCATATGCCGGACATGCTGATAGCAAGTGCATTAGGGTCTCGGGCGCCTCGCGGCAGATAAGATAAATGCTCCAATTCCTGCTCTCTCATTGTCAAGGACCATGCAGAGAAGGGGATCCGAACTCCTGACGACTTTACAGGCTGTATCCAGTACCATTCTGTCATGTAGACACTCCAATCTCAAAAGTCCACGTCCTCCCTGTTGTCGGGGGAAGTACAACCGTGGAAGGACGATTTGGGATGCAAACTCCTATAGAGATGTCTTTACGTCGGGTCTTTACGTCGAGTTAGATTGGAACGGCAAGCATATTTGTTGTAGCAACTTTGTTCTTCGAAGTTTGTGCTGATAATTGCCGCGAAGAGGGTTCATCACTGCTGTTACCTCTTGTGAGTGGTGTTGTTCCACCCCGAGATAAGTATACGTCTCTCCGGCATCCAGATGGTGTAGGATACTTCCATCTACGAGCTGCACATCCTCTCCGTAGTCCCCGGATCGTCCTCTATTGAGATGAATCATTGCAGATTTGTCTATCCCGAATTTCATACCGATAGCATGCGAGTACTCTTCCACAACCCTCAAGGACTGATGGAGATCCTTCTCTCCAGAGGCATAAAGTTTAAGATACAAACATTATTATTATTATAGTACATCCGATTTTCCCGAACAAGTTCGGCGGAATTTTCCGGACATCGGATGAAATTGAAATAATTTGGTGTGATTTAAATGGTCGACTGCCGAATTTAAATACGCCTATTTCTTGAAAAATAAGAGTTTGTGGGATATTAGCAATGTAAACTGCCACAATATATACATTGACAAAAATTTGACTGCTTCTCTCGAATTCTTTCTGATTTGTAATGAAACGTCATTCTCATATACTCAAAAAATATACTGGTTGTTGCAGTAATTGCGGAAAGAGAGTCTGATGTTTGAAAGTGGCTGACAATGTTTCATGGTGATTTTTTTTATGGACAAAACACAAGCACTACAGGAAAATCCTTGAACTGTGCGACAGTAGCGATTTACACTGTATTTGAGTCGCTAGAGATTGAATTCATTTGGAAAAACGTTTTCAGGAAGTTTATTCCACATAAACGTAGTTCTACAAATGAAAGAGTTCTTGAACAGTGACGTTCGAGGTGTACTGAGCCGAATCTCAAAACAATATTCAATATTAGGACCGCTGCTGTTTGCAATTTATATAAATGATCTCCCGAAATATATCAAACATGGTTACACCGTAATGTTCGTAGATGACACTACCATATCAGTGTCTGGTAACACAATAGATGAGTTAGTTTCTTGGTGTGACAGAAACCAACTGAAACTGAATGCAAATCAAATAATTCACTTGGGTTTCTCCTTGAGAAAGACATTGAATCTTAATAACGTCCAACTATCTGATACAGCCAAACTCCTAGGTATGTACTTAGATAAAACCTTGTCTTGGGAGCCTCACATTGATCATGTGTGTAAAAAATTGAATCAATATTTGCAATACGCCAGCTCAAACAGTTGCTAGACTTAGATGGAATCAAGACGGTCTATTTTTCTTTGGCCTAATCTCACTTGGCTCAAAATGTACTTCTGCTGGTGCAATACGTGAATTTATTCTACAAAAAAGAATCATGAGAATCATATTTGACATTACACCGAGATATAGCTGTCGAGCTTTATTTTCAAAATATAAAATATTAACTTTACCCTGTATCTATATTTATAGAGTTCTGCGTCATGTGAGATACAACATAGTTGTTCAATCACGAGTCAGTCACTCATAATTATGCAACACGAACTAAACACTTGACCATCCCCAAACACAAAACTTCGACATTCAAGGAATCTCTTAGGTATAACGGCATCTTACTTTTTAATTCATTGTCACAGGATGTCAAAGACCTACACCACAGCATATGTGCCTACAGTTAGTAAGTTTCAAGAACCATATCAAAGATTTATTGACGAACGGGGGTTATTATAGCTTAGATGAGTTCCTGCAAAGGGATGTCTTGATATAACTCGTTCTCACTGCTTTTCCTTTCTATTTTTGTGTTAAACCTTTCAATTGTATATAATTATATTATGTTGTTTTATAATGATTTGTCTGTGATTTTGAAATTTGCATCAGTATGTCGCTTGTAGTGTTTTGTATAGTGCCTGCTTCATTTGATAGGCATATGTTTATTTATTTATATTCATACAGTTATTTATTGATTGTTATTTTTATTATTNGAATAAATACAACAACAACAACAATGAGCACCCACAGGCCGTCGCTTGGTGAAATCAAATGTACCAAGTCACGAACACCTCCCGTGAAAGTATCTATAGAAAAAAGACAAATCTCCAATCTTTCTTCGATGTTTCAGACTATCAACGTTGCACCAAGGTTCGTATCTCCAATCAGGTGTATGGCTCTTTTCTGGATGGAATCCAACAGCTTTAGGGTATGCTCAGGGGCGTAGCTCCATACATGAGAACAATACTCCAAAGAAGGTCGGATCTCAGCTTTATGAAGCATCAAAAGTTGCTGAGGTGTGTACAGTTTTCCGATTCGGAGCAGTATTCCAAGCTTTTGAGAAGAAGCCTTCGCAATTCCAGCGACATGACTGGGCCAAGACATTTTGGAGAAAACCGATGCCTGGGTATTCGTGGCACTGAATTGAACCCCAATTTGAAATCACCCCTAGATCCTCATTAAGGCATGCAACCTTCTGCTGTCGGTGAAGATGTGAATCCTAGCTGATGTCCTGAAATCCAAATGTATAAAAGATGTTGAAGCCTTCTAAATATTTATGGATATGGTGGTTTACGGCTTTCGCTATGATTTTTGATGTCACTGATAGCGAAGCGACTGGTCTATAGTTATTTGAAAGATCTTTCTTGTCTAAGCACGGTTATTTCAGTTGGCGGAATACCGAGAAATACATTTTGGACATCAAACGACATTAATTTAGCGTTATCAGGAAGAGTACCTATTGTAATGTTATCTACTAAATGCTTTGTATCATCTATACTAAATCGCGGCTTGAAATTAGTATACGTTCGAATTGGAACAATTAGCGTTCCCCTGATCAGCTCCAAAAAGCGAAAGTGCTTGGCCGGCTGCACCTACCCTGTCCTGAAACAACCCCTGCGCACGACAACCCTTCGTCGAACCTCAGTTCGCACTGCTGTGAAAATCGGGCAAATCGTGAGTGAGCGAGTATGTTGTCGGCCACTATTCCGGGGGTGCACGTTGCAGAGCGGAAATCTCGCCGTACCGGAGATGAAATAGCGTCCCGAGGGATGAAATAGGGATGTTTCCGGTTGCCGCGCAATGTAGGCGGTGATTGCGCGTGGCTTCTTATCAGTTATGACCGGAGATTTCTACACTCGGACGGTGAGTAGGTAGTTGTCTTAGGCCGATTAGGCGGCAAAGAGGATTGCGTCTCGGTGGCGAAAAAAAACGGATTTAGTGTAGTTGCGCTTAGTTTAGCTGGAGTACTTTAGTCCGAGAAAATTAGGTTTTTTTATGGAGATGCACAAGTACTGATCAAATCAAATCAAATCAAATCAAATCAAAATGTACTTTATTGTCGACATAACATTTCCAATAGAAGTATGGAAGGCAAGGTCAAGATTTTATGCTTTCTGAATAAAGGTCGACAGGAATCCCTGAATCCAACTCTACACATATTTCTAACTCCTCTTTTTTGTAGTACAAACACCCTATCAAATATGTATTGGCAAAACTGCTAAAAAATCCTTGAAACACATGGTTTATGATTATTTTTTTCAAATCGCTGTAGGTTACTCAAATTCGATTCTGATTTTAAATTTATTCATTCATTCGAAGTCCCTTTTGGGTACAGAAATTGCCAGAACACAGAGCAAACGTAAATGTTTTTGGATGATAGAATATACATAATCAAAATATAGGGTCTCTGAATTTAAATGAAACAAAGTGTGTGTGGAATATCATTCAATTTTTTTATTCGTTTGAAAGACCTACTAATGTCATTATGTCCAATTTTCCATGACTTCAGGCTGAGTTTGACCGATGACATGGGTTATGTTGTCTTTGAGGACCGCTGTGATTTGTGGCTTATTCGCATACATCTGTGACTCAAGAAAATCCCACAAGAAAAAGTCTAACGGGGTCAACTTACACGATCTCGGTGGCAGTTCACTCAACCTCTACGTGAGATGGAAGTTATGCCCTCAAATCGCTCGTGTAGAATATCCAATGTGGCATAATCTAGGTTTCTTCTGGTTCTAACATCATCCGAAACTGTTTGGAAACTGCGCAAGACATGATACGTACAAGCAAAAAATCTCAAACAGTCCGAAATAGTCTCTGTGCAGGTGGCACAGAGACTATTTCTTCATATATATGAAGAGATGAAGACGAGAAAATACTGTTGATCATGTCCATTTTGTTATGTAGCGTATCCTTGTAGTTCGTTCAAATGTTATCTAACCTTAATCATCAACTAGTTGAATCAAATAAATGAAAAACATCCTAGGAAATAGCCCAAACAAATTTCCACATAAATGCGCATGAGCAACGGGAACAGTTCTCAACGGTTCAGCCTCGAGAGCAAGAACGATTCGGGACGGTTCAAGACAGTTTAGGATCATTTCGCAGTTGAAACCCGAACAGAGGATTCATCAATCCAAAATTATCCTCAATAAACCAGAACGCTCTATATCAACTGCGCATGATCCTGACGTCCTAGAACTTGAATTGAACCTATTGTAACCACATGTCGTTGATGTCTATATCATCCAATTCAGGCTAAAATAATTTGGTGATCATGGACCTATAGTGCTCGTCATTGACAGTGATGGCCAGGCAAACAGTGACTTTATCAGGAGGCATTGGTCGCTTTTGGATCTCATGTAGATTGGTATCGTCCTGAATTCGATAATTTTGTTTGTTGGCCAGAGGAGTTTACATGTACCCAATAATTTTATAACAGTCAGCTGTCCTCTGTCAATTGTCTCTTCAACTGGCATCGTTTGAACACGGCTTTTAGACGGAGACAACGCTGACAATTATGTGTCGTCCTTCGCTAAGCCCACCGTAAAATAATGGTTTTTCGTAAATTTTGTCTAAGCCGATTAAACTGGTTGGATGGAAGAGCAATTTCTGCCTTGATTTATCATGCGCAGACGTTTAATTCTGCCATTTGTTAGGTTAGATTAGTATCTCTTGTACTGAGTAACCTTTCAATAAAAGCATTTATTATTTATTATTATATATAATAATAGAATATCAAAATTTCAAATTAAAATATATAAAATACTTCAAACGACTGTCTGCTAACTTGCCATAAAGGAAGGAGGTACCATTGCGCCACCTGCAGATAAAGTCCGGAAGCAGCTCCACAAAAACATACTCCGTGGTGGAAATCAGAACGGTAAAAATATTCCGGAAAGGTGCATATAATATGCTCAAGTACAGGTGAAAACACCTCACCCTTTTCTCTCATGTGAACTTATGATTTTGTTGTTACGTGTGGCAGATATCCGACGGAAAAACAAAAACTTAACCTAGCTAATGCCTAGCAGAAAGCTGAAGTAAAACCATCAGGCACCATTGCAACGTCTCCCATTTGGAAGATTCGTCGCAAATATATAACTTTCTATATCTGATTCAGGGGTTCAGAGAGTTCAGAGTATATGATGATTTAGAGAGTGGATTTGATATAATCAAATGCAGAAAGTATCTTTGGGTGTTCAGGAAAGTGTACTCTTATTACACGAGTTACTCCAATATTCCGATAAAATTTATTATCATCTTCGAGAAAAAACTGATAACAGTAAAATTTGTGAAAATTTACAAGAAAAATTAAAACTGTTGCTGAGCATGGCCGTGTCGAGAAAGATGTTGATTTGATACAAATAATGCATGTCAATATAATTAAACAAGTCACTAAATTAAAAAAGTTGGAATCCCGACTGATGCACAAGGACTACTTGAATTTTTCTTGATGAAAATTCGAATTGGTTTTAAAATTAATTCACCAGTAGACAACATATGCGGTACCAAAAAGAGAGAGACAAGAAACATGACACTGTCATCTGTCATGTAATTCAGTTTGAGAAAAAGTTTGTTCATTTGAACTTAGAACTAGACTAGTCCAATTCTAAACTCTAGACATCACCAGAAGATGGTAAATGAGATTTTGAAACGTTGAACTGAAGAAAGTTTATTTAAGGAAAGTTTGATAATCATCCTGATATAAAATACAGATTTTCAACAGTTTCATCAAGTGTTTTGCTTCTATGAATATAAAAATACCTGCAAAGGCTTCAGCTAGTAGTGAAAAACTGTTCTATTTCTAATGGGGAATGTTCCTTAATTTAGGTTATTACAGCAAATGCAAGTTTGAACAAAATAATAAAGTTGACTTTAATTAATGAGTTTTTCAAATTCACTTCGAAAAGTATTCAAATTGATGTTTCAAATGTTGGGTTTTAATTTTTAAAGGGATTTGTTTCTAATTCACATATTGGCAACAGCGCCTATAACAAGTTAAAATAATTAATAAGTACCTAGATATTCTACTTTAAAAAAGGAAAAGTATCTTTATAAATCAACCATTAAGGCAAACTATAAATTATAGTTCAATACCACCTCCACAAACTACATAAACAACAGTTGTTTTGTTATTTTATGACTAGTTTCCATGTTTTTTGCAGAAGCAGATGATGTAGAATATTCGTTCTACATGCCCTCACTGTATGAACCACTTGCATTCTGAGCCATGAATATGCATTCACAACGAGAATATGCACACTGAGTGAATTTTCATTCGAACTATGAATTGAGCCCTATTTCCAATCGTTCCTCAGGGATTATAACTCGCATTTCCAATTTCATGCCACGCATGTTTCAGTGAGAACACCAGCAAAACTTGAACGTCATATATAATGAATGTTCTGCAATCAATCCACGTCACAAACATCACCAAAATTAGACCCGGGACCTCAATCCATTATAAAATCAATAGACGATTCATCAGTTTTATTGTTACATTGACGTCAACTTTCCTGTCATGAAAATTCTACCTCTAGTCAGAAGCAACTTGAGTTGTTTGAGTTGAGTTGTATGATTCCATATACAGGGGGCGCTGGGAACTGTCACTCCACCCTTGAAACTTTTAACGATATATTACGGACAAAACGAAGTTCTTTTTATATTATATTATGATGTTTGATAACTATGATGACTGAAAGATGAAACTATGTATATTTTTCAACTGAAATCCACAAAAAAACATATCCATTCTGTTGTTAAATAAATAACATTGATAAATTTCAGTAGAGTTTTTTTGTGACACGACTATCGTCAAACTTAAAGCAGTCCGTTTCTTCTTTGACCAAGGCGTAATAATGACCAAATTCAACGCCAGAACCACAGTGAACAATGACTGCATGAATATTATAATAGTGGTCTGCTACATTGAAGTGTTTATCTATTTCGAACCTTCGTAAGAGTCATGTCAGAGGTTGAGTCAGAGGTTGAGTCATGTTTGAAGATCACCAATGTTATTAGATTGACTGGTGCCTCAGCTATACTCGTTTTCTTATAACATTCAGTTAGTTTGGCGCATGTTTGGCAATACAGTCGATCATCAGCTGTTAAAAGTTCCATTTTCAGATTATTCAACAATAAGCTTTGCACGAACTGCTTGTTAGTCATATTAGGAAACGCTAGTTGAAGTTCTAGAAATTCACATACGTTTTCGCTACATCTTGAACATTTACTACAAAATAAACAAGTGAGGATTTTTCCAGTAAAAGATTTAGAAACACAAGACGAGGTAGACTATAAGGAATCATTCAATCCAGAGTGGTCAGGAGTATTGATTCTGCTATTGTTTTGATCACGAAGAGTATTCAACAAGAACCCCAAGAATTCAGAACCATCCTCTTGTTGTCCTAACGAGTATCTAGTGGACTCCAAAGACTCCAGGAAATCGGTTGGAGGAAAAGATGACACATTCTTACGAAGCTACAGCTGCATGAACAGTTGTTTTAGTTTGGTGAATAAGTAGGAAACATTCTCGTTCTCGTTCATCATTAAAACCTCTTTCTTGAAGTTATTCGTAATGAACAACACTTGTAAAATGCTATTCATGTTGCAAGTGTTTCCTAAATTATCTAATCCAATATTCTTTTCAAAATTTTCAGGACAACTCTCTAATGATTCGTAAGGAAGAACATGTTTCACAGAATCTGCATAAGAACCATTTCTCAAGCTGCAATCGATCCTTCCAAGTGATGAAGGGTTTCGTAGAGTTAATACTTGAAAAATATTGAGTGCAGCCGTTTTATTACGAACGTCAAATTTGTATTGTCATTTTGGTCAATTCCAAATACCATATGACTGTGTCCTACGGGCATATGTACTATTTTCTATTTTTGCTTGTTGTGTCGTTGGTAACAGTTCATTCTAAATGTGTTGAAAACATAGAACTCAAACTTTCGGGTTATAGTTTTAATTATTTGTTCTGTGGTCGAAAAAGAGATGATTGCCTTTTGATTGAATATATTCTTTCAACGGTATGTTTAATGATCTGGAAACTGCTTTGCTTTGTATCTGATTATTTTTTTCACACTCTTCTTCTTTGAAATGGCTTGGAGTGCTGACTAAATATTTACAACTCAGTTGGCAAATTGTGTTCATATGTACCCTTTAAATAATTGTCGTCTCCATATATAGTTTTCATTCAGGCTTACGGATTACATTTTATTCCATTAAATGAAACGCAGTCTAATGTGTGGGCAAAGTATTCATGCGAGGTGTCTTTACAGGAATATAACAGGGCTTATTCAATTTTTATCATAGAGACGTGATAACAAAGTGAAATTTATCTTCAAGAGTTACCTATTTTCCTGTACATTTTCCGGATATTAGGAAATGATTTGGAAGATCAAAACAGCACTAGTAGATGAACAAGGCGGATTCTGGCCCACTTCAAGGTCGTGCGTCGCTGGTAAGTATTTCAGAGAGAAACTTTAGTGACTGGAACGAGACAAGGGGGTCGAGGGGTGATGCGGAGTCCCAAGGAGATCGAGTTTCATGCTTGAATCGCTACGATACTCGTTCCATCCTGCGTCGATGACGTCACACGTTTCTCTCTTCCTCTCACTAAAGTTTCTCTCTGAAATACTTACCAGCGACGCACGACCTTGAAGTGAGCCAGAATCCGCCTTGTTCATCTACTAGCACTATCACATATTTATCATCACTATTACGATCTTGTATCTGACAATATCTCTTTTATACATAAAAAAATTGAAAAGGTATGCACCTCTCTTTTTAATACAATGAGTGATATTTTTGCTGGTATCTTTTTGGCAACACTGTTTTTGACAGATCTCGCATGAATTGTGTCTTGTGTCATTGTCAAACTTGTTCAGTTCCTGCTTGGTCAAGAAAGTGCATCGTGCACTTCTTCCAATTTATGGGCAGTTTCCTCGGCCTACTGAGGGAGCTATTTGGAAGCTTGTGACTAAATTTCGAACCCAGTTTACATTATTGAACAATAAACCACCAACACGCATACGTAGAGTGAGGACCGAAGAAAATATTGCGGCTGTATCTGCCAGTGTTCGTGATGACCGTGAAATGTCGATTCGCCGCCGATGATTGACGACTTTTTGTTGCCCAAAATGGAAGGAATGGACATGCCTGACAGGTGGTTTCAAAAAGACGGCGCCACACGGCACGCGATACAATGGCCCAATTAAGAGCCGCATTCGGTGAAAAGTTTATCTCACGTTTGGCGCCCGTCAATTGGCCGCCTAGATCGTATGATTTAACGCCTTTGAATTATTTCTTTTGTGGTCATGTTGAGGCTCATGTCTTTAGGGATAAACCAGCAACGACTGACGCTCTGGAAGCCAATATTGAAGCACCCACCGAACGTAAATGATACATTACCCATGGTTTGTTATTTTCAAGCACAGAACAGTAAATAATGCACTTACTAGTCGTAAGATATAAGCTTACGAATTTTATGACTTCATTGAATTTGCTGAAAATGGTACTTTTTGAAACGTATAGAATGAACACGCCTGAGGAAACCTATTGTATAGTGAAACACGTGATGTGGTTTTGTGAACATTTAGTGAAAATCTCACTAAACAGCCAACTGACACTAAAGCCTAACTCAAATACGTTATCATGAATTTTCATGAAACTCATTATTACTGATGAAAAAATAACTGTTGTTCCGTTTTTGCTCTCCACCTCCAATTGCTTTCCAATCATATGTCTTTCTTTTATGTTCGCCATTCTCAATCCTAGACAGCAGTTCTAAAAACTAAATTTCTTTTCAGGTGGCGGGACCCAACGGCCAAATCTTCGTCACCCGTAAAGCCGAGTACCTGGGTCAGGTACTAGCCTCTCTGGCAGTTTCACTTGGACCCCTAGCAGCAGGTCTTGGCAAGGGCTACAGCTCTCCAGCGATAGCGTCTCTCCAACAACGAGACGCCGACGCTTTTCCAGTAACAGGTCAGCAAGCCTCCTGGTTAGCCTCCTTGTCACTCCTCGGCGCCCTCTTTGGTGCACCTTTTGGAGGAGTAGCAGTCCGCTGGGGTAGAAGAAGAACTTTATTTCTAGCAGGAGCACCTTTGTCCCTGTGCTGGATCGTCACAGTGTTCGCAGTGAGCGTGGAGATAATGTGCTTCGCAGCTTTCTTCAGCGGGTTCCTGGTGGCGGTTATTCAACTCAGCGCGCAGGTTTACGTAAGTGAAATAGCAGCGCCATCTGTCCGTGGAGGTTTGAGTGCGCTGCTGAAAGTTGCAGGACACTTAGGTGTGCTTGTGTCGTTCATTGCCGGGGCTTTTCTAGACTGGCGTCAACTAGCGGGGTTAATATCTCTGGCCCCTGCAACTATGTGCGTAGTACTATGGAATGTTCCCGAGAGCCCTGGTTGGTTGGTGCTGCGCGGGCGAGATGCGGAAGCTGAGAAGGCTCTTCGGTGGTTGAGGGGCAATACTGCCGACTTACAGCTGGAGTTGGCCATCCTCCAAGCCCACGTCCTCACAGGTCCCGTAAGCAAGAACCACAAGTTCCTCTTGCAGACTCTGCGCACTCCTGCGCTCATAGCTTGCGGGCTGATGTTCTTTCAACGCTTCTCCGGTGCCAACGCCTTCTACTTTTATGTCGTCAGTGTTTTTAAAGAGACCTTCGGCAGTACGAACCCCCACAGCGCTGCCGTGGCTGTGGCTGTTGTCCAGCTGCTCTCTTCACTGCTTTCAGGTTTGCTCGTGGACTCCGCGGGTAGGTTGCCCCTTTTGGTAGCTTCTAGCGTTCTTATGACTATGGCCTTGGCTTCTTTTGGGTCTTTCGCTTACTACGAAGAAGCAAACCCCAAGACGGTTCCCAATTTGGATTGGATCCCACTACTTTGCGTGCTGGTGTTTACCATAGCCTTTTCTCTCGGTATAAGCCCGATCAGTTGGCTGCTTGTCAGTGAGCTGTTCTCACTGGAGCACAGAGGCTTCGGTACTGCGCTTGCAACCGGATTCAGTTACTTGTGCGCTTTCATTGGAGTGAAGACCTTCGTCGACTTCAAGGAATGGTTGGGATTGTATGGAGCCTTCTGGTTATACGCTTTTATTTCGGTTTGTGGGCTGTGTTTTATTGTCTGCTGTGTTCCAGAGACCAAGGGTCGGGATTTGACGGAGATTGACACGGGTAGGTGATCCAACGCTATTCGGCAGATGCATAAGGTTTCGGTTAGCGTTGTGGAGAGGTATTGCTAGCAAAGGTCTGCTAATCTGGTTTGGTACTACGACATGCGTTTGACGGATTCATTTAAATGGAAACTTTAGAAGGCTAGAAATGGTTTTAGGTATCTGTACTGATTTGCTGCTTCATGGATGTTCTAGATTTCCGTAACGAGGTTGATTTAGGTGGGTATCTGTATCGAAGATTCGATTTAGTGGCAAACTTAGCGGATGCTTTGTTGTCAGTTCTGCTGCTCTGTGCATATTACTTATTTTTTCGCTTCTTCTAGGCTTATTATAGCGTTTTAAGAATGGAAAAATCGGTTGAAATAAAATGTACCTTTCTGAAGTTGATGTGCCTCTCACAGTCCCCCAATGTTTCCTGCTTCCAGGAAGAAGTAACTGCTGAAATTTCAGTTGTGAGAAGTCATTCAACTTCAAAACGTAATATTTTTCCACTTCGAAATCAATGCGCAAGACAAATACAGTGTGTTCAAGTTTGTTCAACCACCCCACACGAATTAATTAAAAATGCGGTAAGAAAATTTCAGAATCATTAATTCAAATACGCACATCTACTTTCAATTTGCTTAAATAAGCACATGTTTTAGTGAAGGTAACAATTAACCCTGAAAGCTACGGAATGCCTTCATAAAAATAATGATTTTTGTGCTAATTTAATGGAAACCAAATGTTTCAACTTGGGAATCTAAATTTCCGGTTGAACATTAGGAATTGCGACTTTTGAGTTATGATTTTGAGTTGAAAGTCCTTACAACTTGTATCAAGTCATGAGTTTGAGCCAAAAAGTTCAAATGTCTATATTGAAAAAGCTATAAGATGGAGTTTCCACATACAAGTTCAGCGCATATGCAAAATGTATCTGTTTTCAATCCTGCATAAAGTAACTTCATGTAACTCATACAATATTAAAAAAAACTTCAATCGGAAACCGGCCTCACACTAAACTAGCTTGCCGCATTTTGTCACAAATGCTGGCTGAGTAAATGTCATCCTTGGCTTGTGACTAATCAGGGCACACGATAATCGAGTCCAATGATCACCCACCTTATGGTATAGGGATGGTCATCGGTATTTGATGCTTAGTATTATCGGAGCTTTGGGAAAAGGATTTACCGGTGCAGTTCGAAAACCAGAATTCTGCTGTGGACGTTTGAGGTGGAAATTAAATGAGAAATCATGAAGACGTTTATCCTTATCGTATTATCGAAGTTTAATTTGGATTTGAAGGTATTCAACTAAACTACTTACCTTGTAGATAGACGACTTCACTGAAAGATTAATTAACAACTTCTAAACAATGAAACTACAATGAACTTAAATTGAGGACACAGCTTTTCAACAATGAATTCAAATGAGCCAACTACAATTTGTCTGTACTATAACTTGGATCCATAAACGTGCGTTAGGTCGTTCTTCAATCGTAAACTACTTCAAATTGAATGCTATGCATTTAAAACGCTTAATAGAGGAGTGTTGAAGCGTAAATTCGTAATCTGCGCCTGTATGAGTTATAAAAAGGGGGTTCATGACCAAACTAGCATACGCTGTAACATTTGATGGATACACTGTGATTGATATGTATTTCCCAGTAGTGCCAAGTTTTGCTTCATCAAAACATTCTTCTACTGATCTTGTGATAAGCTCAAGGCCTCCCGCTGTCATTATTTTACGAAAAAAAATCAGGTTTTATCTATGACGTCACTGTGCTCAATGGAAAGGGAATTAGAGAACTTTTTGTGACGTACTAAGGCTAATTCCATTTGCATTTTTAATGTTTAAGATACGAACTTTTCTATCGAGCATATCTAAACCATTTTACATATCCCAGAGTGTTTGGATTGAGTTGAATTTCCAGGGGGAATTGAATTCTTGTGATGATAGATAGATAATAATTAATCTCTGAATACAAAGTTATTTGCAATTATTGTTTTTGCAAAATGGAATACAAATTGTATAACTTATTGAAAGCCAACGTACATGCCAACGTGAATGCAGGACACTCGGTATATGCCTTTTATGAAAAAAAAACTATTCTGTTTGAACTGAATGCATTCTTCAATAACTCTATTTTAACGAAAAAAACGATTTTTCTAGATAAATCATTACTGTTGTCTTCGTTGTATTTACATTCTATATTTTTAAATGATTCCAAACTTCTACGAATGTCAGTTATTTCATTTTCTTGAAGAAAGATGCTGTCCAAAGTAATGTGTTGTTTAGATTTCCTCAATTTATATATTGAATTGCGAATTTTCACTTTGGTTGTTTCCGTTCATGGACTCAAAGAAAGTAAATGGACTCAGCAAACCAATATCTACGACACAGATTGTGTTGAAGTCGCTAAATTCGACAGCGCGTAGTTTACAGGGAAAGAGGAGACCGACGATAGACTGTGACTTCCCCTCCACCGACAGTGGCGCACACAATATAATTATTTGGGTTATGATAAAAACAAAAATATGTGATATTTTATATATTTATGCAAGCTTCCGAGAAAGATGTGATATTTTTATTGAATATGTGATTATTACTGATTCAAATTCAAATATTAATTACCGAAAATCTTCATTGTATCAGAAAAAAACAAAGACTGAAAGCAACACGTTTTGTATCGTAAGAAAGTTTTTTACTGCAAATATATATTAAGAGCCTTGTCAAAAATATTTCTATTGGAGATATATAAGTATGGTATTATTGACATTGACAATAAATGACAAACACTACGTGGGTATAGATACTCGAATAAGAAAACAATGACCTTTAAGATAACCTGGCATTGAGCTGTGAAAAAGTTACATTATTCAACAGCTATGGTGTTTAATTATGTATATAAAAGTATTCTGAAATGCCCTTCATTCATTGCAAAAGCTAGGTTAAGTTGAAACCGTACATGCTGATAGTAGAAAATATATCGGTTTGAATCTGATAGGTCGAATTCATGAATACCAAGAAATACAATGAGATATCTGGTTATTTTTCTAGACTATTTTAACAAATTTCATCTCATTTCTACAGAGTAATAAATAGTTTCCTTAAGAGTGAACAGTTTTTGTCACAAGGATTCATTCCCCCCTCTCTTAAAAAATATACAAATTATACCTGTTGAACAATCAGAAAGTTTTAATACCTTTAATATATTTACGAAATTATAAAAGTATGAAATGAATATCAGAGTTACGTTTTAACATATCTTGAACTGTTCAAAAAGCTTGAGAATATTTTATAGTATTGTTTAGACTCGCTACTAGATAGATTAAGTATTATACGAGGTCCACATTGACAATATTTGAGGTTCGACACAATTGTTGACAATACTTAGACAATAATAACATATACAAATTTAGAGTGATTCTGTCGAAAACAATATGAATTTCAACAATTAGGTGCTACTTAGAAGCTTTAGAAGGGATAATCACTATGAATGTACCTAATTAGATTTAGAAGAGCCATGTCCAAGGTCAATCTAAGCTAACTTTCTATGCTGAAATGGATTAGTGCTTTGAAATAATATGAGCTGAGCCTGAAATAAAACACCTGATCTTTGGAGGATGTTTAAATATTGAACAATAGTAAAAAGTAAAAAAAAAACAGAAATATGTTATTGAAAACGACCTTGTATTCCAAAGTACAATAAAGAATAAAAAGAACAGTTGAAAATTGATCAGTATTATTCAAAAACATTGACAGTTGATTGGTTTGTCAGAGATGACATTAAAATTATCTATAATCAGTAACTATAAGCTAAATCAGTAACCGAATCAGTTTGGCAGAGCCGCTCTCTCACCATCTGACCTAAAAGATCACTCATCATATGAAGTAATCGTCTTCGCCAAGAAGCTGGGTTTATTTGGTCGAGTTTGAATAGGTGAAATCCACAATAAACCCTTGCGGGTTGCGGTGGAGGTTCGAATAGACCCACTCACTTCTGACCTAACCTAACCTAATGCAGTGCTATAACATATGGCAGGTAAAATCTCTGTAACATGACTCTGGTGTAGAGGGACTGATGATGTGACCGCGACGGTCACCTGATCCGAGTTTCCTGGATTTTTTTGTTAAGCTCATTGCTGTTGAACATTGAAATACAAAATTTTGATGCGAGACATACCTGTGCCAAAATTGAGTCGATTTTATATCTGATATATCAAAATCTTCAACTGTCAATTGTTTTCTACCAGCACCACTCACTTATAATATAACAGTGATGAAAATAAGTCGGGTAACATTAACTAGACAATTCATTTCGAAACCTGCTATAATTGGCCAACTATTGGAGAATTTGATAAACTTTTGGCAGAACTTTTGTTTGTTTGGCGAAAATATGTAAATTAATTAATCTTGAAGAATTCATATGGTTGATGAGTTCTGTCTACTTCTTCAGTTTCTGAAACAAGAATTCAACAGATAATAATGTACTTTGGATGCAAAAAACAGAGACTCACTTATATTTTTTTCATTGAAGTTGATACAAACAACCGATTCATCATAGAAAGATGTGTGAGCTCAATTTTCTGAAATAGCCTAATTCTTCAAGAATATTTTGTAATGATAGCTGTAATTATGTTTTTCTAATTGTACGGATGTATTTTGAAGCTACGACGAATTAGTAATTATCAGCCAGCTCCTAACTAAAAATTGAATTGAGAAAACTCAAGAGAACAATCTTTTCTGCTAAGTTATAGAATTTGTTCAGTGAGTGTTATCGTCGTATAAAATTCAATATTTCCTGCTGAAAGAAATTTGCAACTAATAGTTTGAAATGATACTAGGTTCAAATGTAAGTTCTCTGAATACATCCGTGAATTGCAAAGAAAAAACATTGAGTAGAACAAAATGAAGGCTCATCAATAGATTTACTAATAGCTGAAAGAATTGCAAATACTTATAGCAATGAAAATCATGGAGTTAAATACAGCCTTTTAACACAAATGTGAGAATTCGTAGTCATTTCACTTTTGTTTTCATTTTGAAAGCAAGAATTGTAAGTAGATAGGATATGGAAAAATCTACGATTCTCGAAATCAGTTGATCAAATGATAGATGTTATTTTTAGAAGCGTCGATCAATATTCTGAATATTCCAAAGTTTACTTTTATTGGCTAGACGAATGACCTTACAGCCAGTTTTTGTGGATGATAAGAATGTATCGTTGCTTGAAAAATAACCTTCGATTCAGAAATGATTTCCAGAATGCATTATCATTAGGGCTATACAGTGTGATCTTCAGTGGAGCGCCGTAAGATTTATAGCTCGGAATCCAGAGCCAGTCAATGAATCTTCATAAAAACTTTTCAAATGTTATAGTAAATCCTAAAAAAACCAATTGAAGCTAATTTTTTTGTTATTTGAAAAAATTATTATTAATTTTCCAAACATTCAAAATGGATAGTACTCAAGTAATTGTTTTTAATTTATATTGCATGATCATAAGAAACAATTGTGAATACTTAATTGTATATTTTAAAATAAATTGATGCTGATTGTTTTTGTAGAACACCGTGTATTACAAAAAGTTGGTCCTCAGTATAAAAACTGTTCAGAAATTAGGCCTCAAACAAAACTTTCATTATCACAATATTACTGTATGGATTGTTTCTGTCATCTATATTTTCTTTGTCGCAAATCTGCCCCTGCATCTGACAATTACAAATGAAATTTATGTCGCATATTTCAAATCGATTCAGTGCACACGCCAAAGTTGTGAAACAGGTGAATACTCAACTTTCATAACCAACTTCCTGCAAAACTTTGATAACGAATAAAGCTTTAAAGCTTCAAAGCTATCGAACATTCTCTCGAAAGTAGGTATATTGAAATATTTTATCTCCTCGAGTTTATGGGGCTGTAAAGAAATTTTCAAGACAAACACGTTCACGTGTTAAATCTTTCAAAAGTTTATTTTTATCATCCTGATGGTTGTGTTTGTCAAAGGCGCACGTTCTTTTATTTTAAAACTTAAGGATATCGAAGAGTTGAATATTCTTCAGGGTGTGACCAAAAAACAATCGGGAAATTCTGCCAAAAAGGTGCATAGAGCAATCTCCATTTACAACATTATTGGAACTTCTCTTTTCCAGTATAACCTCACTTTTGTAGTTGTCCTCAAGAGTAGTTCATAAATATCGTTATTATTTTCTTGCTTTTTTGATTACGGCTGTGCTGTCTGGAGCAATTCGCCAGTCTTCGGTGATCTGATAATATTTGTTTCTGTGGCATTCTGTTTCACATGAGGTGATACTTGGCTGGATAATCAATCGAATAATCTTCATTTTCAAAAATACTGTCACTATGAAACGTCTAGTTTTTATTGAAAATGGGGACTGTTGGAAATGTTAACCTCTTGACTTTTTAATTGGGAGACATGAATAGCTTATTATCATCAAGCGAATAATTTTGCAAACTTAAACTTTCCATTTTGGAAAAATGTATTTGTTTAACTCCATGGTTTTTGTTAGTTTGTTTATAATATCGTAGTAATTAGGTTTGGCTTTGACAATAATATGTACTGCTCCCTTTTTATAAGAGTTTACTTTTTACTAGCTCAAAAGTTTATTACGAAAATAAAACTATATACAACCAACAGTGTTTATTTTGTTCCCTTTCTCAGTCCTCAGTCCTTTATTCAACAAAAAAGCACACACGCCACAAACTACTTAAACGAGTGGTCTGCCACTCCAAAAAAACTGTTTTGTGCCAACTGTTTTTGTTGAACAAAATTTCGAACATTTCAATTTTTATTTGTATCAAATTTTGAAATTCGAATAGAAGTACTATGAGAAAATTCAATTTCTCATTTATATTGAAACTTATATGAACATTCGAAAATTGCGAAACATTATTGAATTTATTCTTAAATCCATGGAGGCTAAAGTGATATTGCGCCATCTCTTAGACATTTTATAAAGAACATTTCAATGTAATTTCAATTATAACTAGTGACACATAGGTGGCGCCTTATATATTTACTCCATATTAGCAGTGTCAGCAGCCGTCTATTTGAGAGAAAATAGATTCAGAAAGACTTCTCAGGGAGGATGACGACGACGACATCCGTCCAGCTTCTATGGAGGAGCTGAAGGGTCTCATCAAGGCTGCGAAAGCAAAGAAGGCTCCGGGGGCCGATTCAATAACTAACAAGTTGTTGAAGAGACTCCCGGAAAACAGCGTTGAATTCTTGCTGAGTCTTATCAACAGTTCGTTGGCCCTCAGACACTTCCCTAGAAGGTGGAAGCATGCGATCGTCGTCATGCTCCCGAAACAGGGTCAGAACCAGCTGTTCCCGCAGAACTATCGCCCGATCAGTCTACTCTCGTCGGCGGCTAAGCTGGCTGAAAGAGTCGTNTCAATTTCTTTGCGAAACGCTGGGCCAGGTAGATGTGGTGTACACAGATTTCTCGAAAGCTTTTGACAGAATGAATCACAAACTTCCCTTGCACAAACTTTGGAATATAGGTTTTTCTGATATTTAAACAGCCCTTCTAGAATCGTACTTTTTCCACTGTCAACGGTTAGTACAATATAATGCTTACAAATCATAAATGTATATATCATCAAGCGGTGTACCACAGGGATCAAGTTTGGGTCCACTATTTTGATCATTGTACATAAATTATCTGTGTATATCTGTATGTTTACCGATGATATGAAATTATAAGTTTCCGTCATTAATTCTCATACTTCATTGCGAATGTGTTTTGAAAATTGAACGAAAACATTTAATGGTTTTTGTCTATTGAGACATTTTCGAAAAACATGCTGTAACTCAGAAACGATATGCGGTTTTCACCAATGAGTTTGTCATAAAATTTGACATCCAGAAACAGCCATCAGTGTTCATCTATCTAGTTTGAAAACAGAAGTTTCCTTTTAAAAGTGTCCAATTTGGCCGCCCTGTACATTAGTGGAGTTAAAAAATAGATCTAGAGCCTATATTCGGAGTTAATGTAATGTTTTCACACACTTCGTATTTATTTATCGGTGGTAGGAGTATAATTGATTTTATGTCTAATCTGAAAATGTTCTATATCATCATTATTATATATGTGAATATTTGATTTTTTCATTCATTCTACTACAGGATATTTCTCATAAAATTTTGGAAAAATATTAATTCCAGATTGTGTCGTAAAACTAATATGAACTAGTTTTGTTTTCTATCTTACTAGAAGAATCTAAAAAAAAGCAGTACCATCGTAACCCAGGTTTGAACTTATACTCGTACGACATTAATAACGACCTCATTCGTGTGAACTTAATCAATACTATATTTTCAATGTCACTCTGTTTTACCGAGATCTAAATAAAACTTTGCCAAGACCGATAAAAGTGTCACAATCTCCCAAAATTTGACCCATGTCGAAAACATAACTTCGGATGTAGAGATAACTATTCTATAATCAAGTTTCAATTACAACATTCCAGTCTATGATTTGTTCTTATGAAAGTGTGCAGAAAGGTCAGTAAGAATTATATTACAGCCACTCCACTATTCGTCGATTTAAAAGTCCAGAATTTCGTGTAATGTTAGGTCGTATAACGTCAAAGCTTGTCTTACTTTGACAATAATTTGTGTACACCTTTTACAAATTTTTAGTTGATTTCACACAAAAAAATCCCATGTTTCAAAGAGACACTGACCCTTTGTTCAACTGTTTAGAAAACACAATTCTCAAAAAAATAATAATTCATTATGATACTGAGGTTAGTATACACCTTATTATGACAACTTTTGATGGAAAGTGGAAAGCGAAAACCAGAAAAGCCTTCAAAAAAGATTTCTAAGACCTCGGAAAACAAACAACTCTCTCTTTTCCCTCATTATTCTCAAGTCTCAAAGTATGAATAACTTGTTGCTTCCTTGATTTTTTTCCAGATGAGGTTATTGCTTCTCTTTCTTCTGGTTTCTGTGATCGTGAATGCAGTCCTAGCAAGAAATCTGGTTAAAAGAAGTAACTGCTGTTGCGATGACTACAGAGAATGTAGCAGTTCCTGCTCTACACCTTGTAACAGACCAAGAAACTGCAACAACAATTATAACCGGTCTCCTTGCAACAACAATCAAGTAAAAGAGGAATCAGACACAGTTCCCGTTTTGATACCTTTCCCGTCAACCTCGAATATACCACAGCCCTCACCTGCTGAAGGAACCATAGTAAACAATACTAATATTAGGAACGACACCGTCAGTTTAACTATTCAGAATACCATCGACAACATCAACAACATTTCTATACCGATAACTGTGAATTCTACTAATGAGAACACAGTCGTCATACATTTCCAGAGGGTTCCTGCTGAAAATCCTGACGATGAAATTGTACCCACAGTAGCTCCCTCTAGTGTCGACTGCTGTTTGGTTGTTACTCCTAGGGCGTGTGACAAGAACGGGAAGAATTGTCGGGAGGGTAGAAGGCAATGGGTGTGTTCGGCAGTTTGCAAGGGAGCAACGGATATTGGTAAGTATTTTTCCTAAAGGAAATCCTTTTCCCAATTCAGCGAGACAGTGACGTCATCATACCAGTCAGGTTGCTTCTCAGCTAGCCCAGGCAACCAGAGTGTACCAAATTGTCGCGTGGTGTCCTGGATGATACGTGCTCCGGGATGATACGTGACGCCTCCTTTCCCGATTTTGCTGTCGTCTGGTGGCCTGCGTATTTCGAAGTCTCAGGAGCATGATGGCAAGACTTTTGCATAATTTCTTATGTATTTCTATCAAGAATCGGCTAATTCTATCATATTTCCTTTGCGCCGATCTCTTGGAATAACCAAAACGCATGAGGGCTTTGACAAATTCCTTCATGATCAACATATGTTGCCCTAGGCTGACGAATGATAGTAAGCAGCTCATGGAAAGGACGTCTAACAGAATGGATTGTACTTCTGTACAAAGAAGAACTTCAAATAATTATGATTATTTTTTCAAAAAATGCTTGTGTATCATTACTTTACCATTAATTTATAATATAAATACATAATATGCCCGAAAAAACACTATCAATCACTACGTAGTACGTACCACACTGTATCCTGCATCAACAAATATCAAACGCACCGCCCATGAACGAATAACGAATAAACCATCAACCCGAAATAATGAATTCCACACGTTGCAAGGGAGCCAAGCCTCCGACAGTTTTAAAAAACAGAAGCTCCGCGATACCGAACCAACCAGCGACATACGTCCCGATTTGTAATTTAAGTTGCGGAAATTATAGCGTTAGAGGAGGTTAGCCTCCAGTTGGTCTCCGTTAGAATACGACTGCGTTTGTTTTTTATTTAATTATTCGGACGGGATACCGTGACGGACCGGGACTGAAAAATATTTCGGTAAATCGTTTTAGTGTTTCTTGGTAATATTTGTTATTTGTGTATAAAACAGGCAGTATTGTATTATATCAGTGCTTTTTGGTAATATTTTTAATGTGTTTTCTTTCAATTTCAAGGTGTTTTCAGGTTTTCACTTTTCGGTAAGTTTTTTTCCATGTATTATGGATAAGTTGGACGAAATTAAAAAATCTGACGATATAGTCGATTGGTTGCTGACGAATAATTTTAAGTCTTTATCCTATGACAATCAATTTTTCATCATTAAAACTCTGGGAAGGCCTCAACCAAATTTGATTTCAATTAAAGCGTCAGATAATCGACAAAATCGAGGATTTAATATTAGTTGGTACGATAAATGCGATTGGTTAACCGGCTCCATTAAACGAGAAAAACTTTTTTGTTGGCCCTGTGTTTTATTTTCCGTACAAACCGAACACCAAACGGGGCCTAAAATAGGATACTTACTATCAAGGTTGTCAGTGATGTTTCTTTCTCCAATCAGGCGGATTGCTCTCTTCTGGATGAAATCCAGCATGCTTATGTGGGGACCTCCATACATGAGAACAATACTCGAAAGGAGGTCTGATCTAAGCTTTTAAAAGCATCAAAAGTTGCTGAGGTGTGTAGAGTTTTCTGGTTCGCAACAGTGTCCCAAGTTTTTGAGGAACTACCTTTGCAATTCCAGAGACATGATGGTGCCAAGACATATTGGTGTCCATTTCTACCTCCAACAAACTCATCGAAGCAGAAAGCGAAATTGTCCGGTTCGGAGACATTTATCTCTTTGGAGAAAACCGATGTCTGGGTTTTTGTGGAATTGAATTGAACATGGTTGCTTTTACCCCAAATCGAATTCTAGATCCTCATTAAGATATGCAACCTGCTGCCGGTAGTACAACTCAAAGTACTACAATCCGTATTTCTGTATGTCTACATGAAAACAGATGATAATTTTATATTTCAGAACCAGATCCAGAACCAGAGGTTCCTGCGCAATTGACTGTCAGAAATAAAAATAATACGTCTGTGCCAACTCAAACAACAGGTAAGTAATTTTTTAATTAGTGTTTTATGGTCTGATAGAATACCGTTTGATCTGGGGAATCTCACAAAACTTGCTATACACAAAAGGTATCTTGGGTCAAGTAATCCCTATGAACCTTTTTTTTCATCTTCGGTCACATATCATATCATATTATATGATCACATAACAAAAACATTTACTTGGGAAAGAAAGGATTTAGACTTTCTACTTCAACATCTTCAAACAAAATAAGTGAAAAACTTACAAAGGAAGAGAGAAAGCAAAAAATTCCAAAATAAACTCTTCAAAGATATGAAGTTCATGCAAAAAAATGCCTTTTGAATAACTCAACTTTCATTTTCAGTGTATTCAGTTCCTATCTACCAATCAGCACCACAGCCTGCCCCTCAACCAACATATTACTTCCCATGGCGATCAGTTCAGAGAAATTCCACTACTAGACCAACGCAACAAGTATTCCAAGTTCCAATCCAGCCAATCTACACTCAACAGAGGCCAGTTTACAATATCCCAAGGCAACCCGTCATTCAACCAGTTTATCTACCACAACCAGCTATTCAAAGCGTGCAGCAACCATTTCAAATCGTTCAACAACCGTTTCAAACCATTCAACAGCCAATTCAAACCATTCAACAGCCAATTCAAACCATTCAACAGCCATTTCAAACCATTCAACAAGCACCACTACCACGATATGGTTTAGTGAACCAGCCAAGGTACCAGTATACTCAGGATAATTATATGGTACCATCATATGGAGCTCCTTGTCCGTATGCCCAGCAGGGCCCCAGTAGAAGTCCTTGTGGTTCTTCTGTTGTTCAATACTAACTATGATGTAGGATATTCTGGCAGTGATGAGGACTCTATGAAATGAACTTTAAAAAAATTATGGCTCTGACATCTTCAAAAGAGTTTTCGCCATAGTATTTCTTTCTTAAAGGGTAGTGAGGATGTAACGTTTTGTTGAATGAGAAAAAAAAAAATGAATTAGCTCAATCTCATACAAATATATTTAAATTCATGTCCCAAGTTTTCAGAAATTGTAGAAAATAATGAATCTTGTGAGATTTGACCGAATTTGCTCGATCTGGCTTTTACCACGTCCTCAAAATTTTTTCAGTATTACTTTCTCCTTGCTTTCTTTTTCATCCATGAATTCGCAAAATGATATTAATTATTTCCTTAAAAATTTGCTCCAAAAGGAAACTTTTTATACAAATAGTGTTTTTCAACTTCCATGATGATACAATTTCAGATAGTATGTAAAAACTATGTTCCTCTCGACTCTTTGAGAGTCACAATTAACACCAAATCTCAAGCAGATATATCACACGTTTTTGAAAATTATATTGCTAATTATGTTAATAAGAAATGCAACCAAGTTTTTAACATCAGCACTTTCACAAACAAAAACTTGATAGATGTACCTACCTGTGTTATTTTTAAGAAATGAAATAATCGTCTAAGAAAGAAAACTAAATAGAATAACAATTTTTCTCGTATCAATTCCTAATAGGGATACCTATACATATTTTCAATAGTTCCTCTCTTGACTATCTCAAGTAATCGTTTCCTATTTTTAAATTTAAATAAAACAAAAAGTGTGTGAGATGTCATAGATTTTTTTTCATTTGTTTGAAAGGCCTATTTATGCGTATTTTTATTACATGATTTATTTAAACGCTATACATTAGCTTCACCGGTATGTATGTATGTATGTTTATTTGTATGCATGTTTGTTTGTAACTTTAAAGCTCGGCATCTGTATTGGCAGAATTATCGGCATTATTGTTTGATCTATTCACTGGCAGATGGCGCTGTACCTAACTTCCTTTCTCCAATTGTTCGAAAAAGAATTATAACTTATGATACATCATAAGCACTCATAAGAAAAAATAAAGTTGATGATGGTGGCCGGAAGACGAAACGTGGGATAGCAAATCTGAAAACACGATTATGTAGCAGAGAAAAAGTGGTAATGTGGAAGTGCAATTTATTTCCGAATCTTTCGAAAAATAAAGCCGGAAAAAAATAAAAACCATTTTCCGAAATTTCTGTTTTTTCCTGGTATCTCCAGATTTACTAGGAATTTCGGAACTTTCCCAACGGCATATTGTTAGTCACGTAAATGCGCCACTTTACCCTTATTCAACCATCTTCGTATCTCTCATAGTTTTCGAGATCCAAATAGTGAGGATCGAATTTGAAACACCCCGTAGACGATTAATTATTGATCATGAGTATTTCTACTAGTAAATCGTTCATTGTCTATAGAATCAGGGCATGCAGCCTATTGCAATCGCATACTATACTCACAATCCAAATCGAAAAGAGAGAAGTTTTCACAAGAAATTAGTTCTGTGGAGAAAAACTTTCTGGATTGCTACTTCTTCAGCTTCATAAAATAACGTGGGAAACTCCTATCCGCATATTTGTATATAGTTTATCATCAATTCAATTGCTTTATTCCTCCCTTTCGAAGTTTCAAACATTTGATTTTACTGATAGAAACTTCTAATGACTTCTAATTTATTGTACCAAAAAATGATTGGCGGTATATTACATAAAGAGAAATTCTTTAATTATTTCAATCTTATGACCATTACTCTCATATTATGAATCATCAACATATGTTTTCGACATCGAAGTATCTCTTGTGTTAATAATTTCAGTTTTTTACAGCTGACATTCATTCTTTCAGAGGTTCTATACTACATACACATGTTTAGAGTTCCTACTCAATAATTACAGCGATTCTTTGGATGAATTTCACGGAGATATTTCAAAATGAATAGTCTTTTAAGTAAAAATGAACGTACCTCCCATGAACTTTTTCGTGGATCAATGAAAGTTTGACCGAGTCAATTTCAAGAGTTCGGATTTCCATTGTGTAATATGATACTAATATGATTCGAAATCTCTGAAAGGATAAATGAAATTAAAAATTGTAATGATTAACACAAAATAACAATCATATTAAGCGAAGAAACGTGAAATGAAATTTCATAGTTATAAGACAATCTGATATGAACTCAGTCAAGTCATTGATAAAAATCAAGAATAACAACGGACCCAGAGCAGATCTTCGTGGAACACCTAGTTTCACATTAGGAGGAACTGGTGTAATTCCGATGAATTTCACTAGTTGTTATTTCAAATATTTTCCAAATTTTTTGCGTCCGTTATGTTCCAATTCATCTTGAAGGTGATTGACAATGTTTCATGATGAATTTCACTAGTTCGGACTTCCATTGTCTACTATATAAAATGATTTGAAATCCGTGAAACAACTGAAAAAGGCACTGAAGTTCCATGCAGGACGGTTCTTGGGCCAGTGATTTGCTTGGTCTCTACTATCACACAGACTACCTTGAGGCGACTGGGAGCTACCTGGTAAAAAAATTAAATGTAAAGGGGGGTCTTGCGATACATATTTTTGAAGCTCCTGACAAATGCTTCACAACCCTAGAATATAATGTCAATATCTTCAACTACTACAAAATGGCGGAACTTTCAATAATTGCCTGTACACATTGACATTCAACTACATAATATGAGGTAATAAGCTTGAGATCAGTTCGGAAGATGCTCGAAATTGTTGCCTAGAACTTCTTGGCATATGAACAGCCTATCCGATATTTCACGCCAAACATTTTCGAACACAATAACGTCAATATCCCTACAAATCTTTAATATTCTCTGCCGTATATCCAATATTGAAGCAGGTTCGGTTTCGTACACCTTTCGCTTCAAATAGCTCCAGAAAAAAGTCCAAAGGTGTCAAATCTGGCGAGCGGGCTGGCCATTCTGTAGGAACTCGATGGACAATCCAATGACCAGGAAAAGTAGTAATCAAATAGTTTCTTACTTGTCTGGAGTATTGTGGTGGGGCTCCATCTTCCCCTCTTCCCCTGTTGAATTTTGATCAATAAATATAGGTCCTACAATATGGTTTCCCAATATTCCTGCCCAAACGTTGATTTTTTCTGGATATTGGCTATGTATTTCCCTGAAAACGTGAGGGTTGGTGTCACTCCAATAACGACAATTCTGTCTGTGGATATTGCTGTTTGAAAAAAATGTATATTCGTCACTAAAACAAATATTGTGGAGATAGTTTCCGTCATGATATCTCAGAATTCTGTCCTTCGATCAGTATCATCTTCAGTTAATTGTTGTACCATTTTAATTTTGTATGGATGATACTTATTCTTTGTCAAAAGTCTCTACACAGTAGAATGATACGCCTCAGAATTATTCGCGAAGGAATAAGTAGACTGTTCAGGGTTTACTACCATCTCACCAATTATTTGCACTTGGTGTTCTTCCGGAATGGATGGATGATCTGGGGGCTTTTTGTTATGTATATTACCGATAGTTGTGCATTCGAATACAAGTTTCCTCAAATATTTTCTACAGATAGGACTATTCGGAAAGCGTTCATTGAAAATCCTTTCTGTCTCGTGAAAGTTACGCGTCGCACCGTAAATGAAAATCGCTTCGATTTTTTCTTCCAATGGACGAGAATTTACTATTCTAGAGTAGTAACGTATTCGCCAGGAGCTTCAAAATGAAGTGTCTTAAGACTCCCCTTTCCATTTAATTTTTTTTCCCAGATGGCGTCCAGTCGCCATCTTGGAAGTTCCATCATGTCAATTTCACTACAAAATAAAGTATTCATGCATTTATTTCATTATCCCAAATTTGGGTTTTTTGAGTTGACTCGTTCAAAAAATGAAACTAGAAATGCACTGTATACATGATTTCTAGTTAGCCCAAAAAACCTCTTCTTCACAATACAATTTTGCGATTTGCAAAATAACCTGACGTTCTGGATTTTTTGAGTATTTTTTTTAGTTTTCAGAAAACCCAAATACATAGAAATCGTTTGGAAAGATCCAGACAGCTTTTTGTTGCAGACTTGTGTGATTTTTTCCGACCTTGATATCCGGTCCCGTTCAAAAGCTGGGAAGAGGCAGACTTTTTACGTCCGTACTGTATAAATGGACGCCAGACATAATCTCAGTGTGGGAAGATATACTCCTAAAGATATGTTCTATAATGATTTCTTTAAATCATGTGCATTTTCATATTCATTAGGAATAAGTGGGTTCATTCAAGATTAGAAACGGTCAATAAAAAAACCGAGGAGAAACAAGTGGCGCTGCTGAAGTGGGACAAATCCTCATAAGGCAGCACGTTAGGAAAGAATACGTCATCAAACTCCCACTTGGCGTTTATTGGATTTTGCATAATAGGTACATGCGAGTGAAATAAATGTGGCTGAAACAGAGGTTGGTTTCTAGAAAGAAAAGAGAATTGAAACTTTCTGTATTTTTACCACTTTTATATGTAACTAACGCTACTGCAGTTTCGTCCTATAAGGACATGTTCAAACTTATACATTAAACTAACAATGCGTTATTACATTAACCCTTATATAACACCCCTGTAGGTAATAATAGAGGTACTTGGCTCGATTGAGTACCTGAATTTNGTCTCGGGCGCCTCGCGGCAGGCCCTGCACCTTGTGTCAGGAACCTCTATACCCATCACGCGACTGCGGTAGACTAAGGTGTTGAAGACACCATCCTGGCAAGCCATGATGAACACCTCAGTTTCCGACTTCAGCCTACTCGACCTGAGGAAAGCGAACGTCAGGCGCTTTGATAAGCCAAGGTCTCCAATGTTATTGAAGAAGACCCTATGCATTGGCTCATCCTTGTGTTTCCGTAGAATTGAGGTGATCTCTGCGGCTTTCTTCTAAGCTTCAATTTCATCAGCTGCTCGGGCAGCTGCCCTGAAGAGAAATGCTCCAATTCCTGCTCTCTCATGATCACGGATCATGCAGAGAAGGGGATCCGAATGCCTGACGACTTTACAGGCTGTATCCATTACCATTCCACCATGCAGACACTCCAAACTCAAAAGTCTACGGCCTTCCTGTTGTCGAGGGAAGTACAACCGTGGAACGGACGATTTGGGATGCAATCTCCTATAGAGATGCATCATTTTTCGGGTTTCTCTGTCGAGTTGATACATCTCCTCCCGAGTCCACTTCACTACTCCAAACGAGTAGAGTGAGACTGGAACGGCAAGATCTGTCGAAGTTTGTGCTGATACTTGCCGCGAAGAGAGTTCTTCACTGCTGTTCCTGTTGTGAGTGGCGTTGTTCCACCCCGAGGTAAGTATACGTCTCTCCGGCATCCAGATGGTGTAGGATGCTTTCATCTACGAGCTGCACATCCTCTCCGTGGTCCCCTTATCGTCCTCTTCTGAGATGGATCATTGCACGTTTGTCTATCCCGAATTTCAAACCGATAGCAAGCGTGTACTCTTCCACCATGCTCAAGGCCTGATGGAGATCCTTCTCTCCAGAGGCATAAAGTTTAAGATCATCCATACAAAACAAATGAGTGACCTTGTGCCTCCGGTTTACGGGGGTGCCACAGTTATACCCTCGAGTATTGCTGAGCGCAACGGATAATGGCAAAAGTGACCCATCCTGTTTGGACTCTTGCTTGACCAGATGTTATGGTGAAGCGAGTTCGCCAAAGTGGTGTCAGTTGTTCAATGCACCTCACTATTTTGTCGGGTACCGCAAAGCAGATGAGCAGATTCTCTTTACATCCAGCGACTCCTCTCTTCGACCCTCTCTGCTCATATATCCGTTCGAACACTCGGTCAACTGCTGTGAGTATTCGTGTGTATAAGACGCTTGTAAACAACTTATAATACGAATTCAAGCATGTTATCGGCCTGTAATTCTTAGGAATCGACAAATCTCCGCTTTACGGGTTGAGAACGGTCTGCCCCTCGACGAACCAATCCGGATTCGGCTGCTTTCCGTACAGCCATGAGTTGAAAACTCTAGGCAGATGGCGGTGGGTGCTTGTTAGTTTTTTCCACCAATAAGTGTTCAGCCCATCTGGGCTTGGAACCCACAAGGGCTCTTCAATCCGGGGTCATCGGGTTGCGCAGTTCATTGAGCTCAGACTGTTGAAGCCTGAGCTCAATTATTATTATTATTATTGAACGACATCATGTCCAATCCCCGGCACGCCCTGTATATGACTAAAACGACGAAGAACCGAAAAAATGGATCGAAATCGTGACGAGGAGCGGCAAACAGTTCCCGATTATCTCACAAAAAACAATAATAACAATTCCGTATGACAAATAAGGAGCAGATCCACATAAAGGTCGGGGCCCACATCTGGTCGTAGCCGTCTCAGCAGAGAGACCGTCGACGTCGGTTTCAGCGAGTGCCGGTGTCCAGTTGGACCGAGAGAGGTTGACGTTATCGAAGCGCGTGTGGAAGTCATGGGGTGCGGGGTCGCTACCACCCTTTTGGGGCTCGCGTGTGTAGCTGTGTTCGTGGACGCTGTTTTGTTAGATTCAGGTAGGATTTTTTTTCGGTAAAAAACGCCCGGATGGCTCTATTCATGATAAAATCCAAAAATTTGTGCATCGGTCCAAGTATGTTGACGATGTTTTGTTAGATTCAGGTAGGATTTTTTTTCGGTAAAAAACGCCCGGATGGCTCTATTCATGATAAAATCCAAAAATTTGTGCATCGGTCCAGTTGTGTTGACGATGTTTCAGCCAGCTTCACAGAAACACATCGATAATTATTTTGAATATTTGAATATTTTGAATACTTGAATATTTTGAATATTAATACTCCGAAGTTTGATTTTAAAATGGCTACAGCGGTTCACGTTCATGATTTCCTGATTGAAATAAAATTTAAAGCGTATGGTTTTGAATATATATATATCAGTAAAAATGATAATACAGGATGTCAATTTGAAAACTTCCCACCCTTAATATATTCCTTCCAGTAAAAAATATGAGGGGTCGAAAAAACAAGACAATTTCATTGTCAAGGGGGGCACTTTCAAGGATTATTTGTAGCCCTTGTAATTCAACCCCCTAGAAGGGGTAGATGTTACCCTTAGAGGTTGAAGGTGTTTGACAATGTTTCATGATGAATTTCATTAGTTCGGGCTTTCATGGTCTGATATTATATCAAATCAAATCAAAATCGAAATGTACTTTATTGTCGAAGATGAAATCTCATTGACAAAGTGTTACTATTCTGAGGATTATAAGATACACAACATAAAAGATATTATCGAAGATAAAATATTATTGTCAAAGTGTTATTATTTTAAAGAATATAAGTTATACAAATTGAAAGTAATACTTGAACATTTGATGATTTCAGAATTTTGNTTTGTAATCCCATAAATTTTGCTGACATTTTGTTTTCTAATAATTGAGTACCCAGGTAGATATCTAGTGTGGATCACTTGAGGGTGATGCTGCTAGTTCTTGTCGTATTTAACAATTTTGCCTATCAAATTATTAAGAAATAATACTTATCTTTTACGTTTCGGAGGCCAAAATCTGCCTCCGTCTTCAGAAATGGATAAAAAAATGACTTTCGTTGAATATTTATGAAAATATTTGTTTCGAATGGGCTTTTTCTGTGCTGTCTGAATTCTGTGCATAATCCATACATATTTTTGTAGCGCAAATTACAGATGTAGAAACAAAAATGACAGAACCTTCAATATCTTAATTACTTCTTGGCGCTTTTTGTATCTCCTGTAGTTTATAAGACACAAACTCACTAAAAAAGCACTCAACTAGTGTATATGCAACTCTACCCTGTATACTATATCCAGAAAACGGTAGCTCGATATAGCCGAAAGATTGAAACGTTCTCTTCATCAGTCTGCATGACCGTGGAAGATAAATTGGACCATTCAGCTCGTCATTTGTCAAATAAAGCAAGTGCAATGTTACCGGTTAAGTAGGAACAAATTGCTCAATGTGTTCAACCCACGTTGATTATTATGTTATTGTACAAAGGCCTTGTCCGAACGAAAGTGAGAATGATAGAATAACCTTAGCAAAATTTCATTTATCAGCGTCTTCTTTTTAATTTTCTGTGAGTGAAACAAAAATTTTACAGCAAATCTTGAAGAATGCAGAATACAACAATTGAGTGACCTTGTGCCTTCGGTTTACGGGGGTGCCACAGTTATACCCTCGAGTATTGCTGAGCGCAACGGATAATGGCAAAAGTGACTCATCCTGTTTGGACTCTTGCTTAATGTTATGGTGAAGCGAGTTCTACAAAGTGGCGTCAGTTGTTCAATGCACCTCACTATTTTGTCGGGTACCACAAAGAATCTGAGCAAATGCAAGATGAGGTCATTCGATATTGTATCAAATCGAATGCCCTTGTGGGTTCCAAGCCCATCTGGGCTCTTCGAACGTCACCCGGGGTTATCGGGTTGCGCAGTTCATTGAGTTCAGGCTGTCGAAGCCTGAGCTTATTATTATTAATATTGAACGACATCATGAGTAATATAAGAATGTAGGCTTTCACGGCTGGTGTGAGCTTTTGAGCTCTGCCATGGTCTTCTTTGGTTATAATCTCCAGACGTTTCGACTGCAACTGCGGAAGTCATCTTCAGCGCGGTGGTCCGAGTACTCTTCTTGACGTATCGAGTTTTCAAAATTTTCCCGAGATTTCGATTCATTCCAACTGGATGACAAGTACCTTCACAACCTGTAATGTACCAACAATTCGCCTGAGGCTCTTTCACATGACAGTCCCAATCCCCGGCACGCCCTGTATATGACTAAAACGACGAAGAACCGAAAAAATGGATCGAAATCGTGACGAGGAGCGGCAAACAGTTCCCGATTATCTCACAAAAAACAATAATACATATGAACAGCCNAGTGAAATGAAATACAAGTAAAAATAGAATAAATGAATAAATAAAAATAAAGAAATGAAAAAAGAAAATGAACATAAAAAGTGGAGAGATTCCAAGTCACGTTAGTTCACGACGTTTCGATTGTTGGTATCTACAATCGTCTTCGGGTGATGACATTGTCAATCACCTTCAAACAAGTTTACAATTGGTTTTTAATTTTTCAAACAACAACATTGATAACTTTAAAATTGATTTTGACTTTGTAATAACTGTATTGCCAGTCTACATCTTCAAACTCCATGATAGATTTTTACTTTCTTGAATAACTAAATGAATTGAAACTCACAATTTATTTTCACTTTTCTAAATAACTGCATCAACAGTCTATTTCTTAAAACTTTACAATTGATTTTTACTTCAAAATTGATTTTTACCTTCTTAAATAACTGTATTGACAGTCTGCTTCTTCAAACTCCATGATACATTTTTACTTTCTTGAATAACTAACTGTATTGACACTCGCCTTCTTCTTGAAACTCTACAATTGATTTTTACTTTTTTTACTAACTGCATTGACAGTCTGCTTCTCGAAACTTTACAATTGATTTTCAGTTTGAAATTGATTTCTACTTTCTTGAATAATTGTCTTGATAGTCTACTTCTTGAAACTCCATAATCGATTTTTTTCTTTCTTGAATAACTAACTGTATTAACACTCTACTTTTTGAAACTTTACAATTGATTTTGAGTTTGAAATTGATTTCTACTTTCTTGAATAATTGTCTTGATAGTCTACTTCTTGAAACTCCATAATCGATTTTTTCTTTCTTGAGTAACTAACTGTATTGACACTCTACTTTTTGAAACTTTACAATTGATTTATACTTTCTTAAATAACTGTATTGACACTCTACTTTTTCAAACCCCATAATCGATTTTTATTTCAAAATTGATTTGGACTTTTTCAAATAACTGTATTGACAGTCTACTTCTTTAAATTCAATAATTGATTTTAACTGTCTTGAAAGGTAATTGTATTGACACTCTACTTTTTGAAACTTTACAATTGATTTCAACTTTACAATTGACTTTTACTTTAAAATTGATTTTTACNTAGTTGTACGACAACTACAATAACAATGTTATTTATTCCGTACAAAAGTTGAACACATTTTCCTATTTTTGATAAAAGTTCAATTTCCTAGCAATTTTTCTTGAAATATGTGTTACATGTTCATTGAAATTCAGTTTATAATATTAAAAATATTCAAAAATACACCTGAATATTAAAATTTTGAAACAATTACAATATTTTTTATTTTCAATAGGTCAGGAATTTTGTGTTTGCCGGTGTGAAAGTAAACAGAATTTTGATTTACTCGGATTCAGTTTCAATTCTTTGAAATTCAATCAGTTTTGCATACATTTAATTTCTTTGTGAAGAATCAATAATTCCATCCAACGAATATACTGTTACATACATCAATCTGTCATCTGCAAATAGTTGTATTTTACAATTTTTATAATTTCACAAATATCATTCATGTGGGGAATGAATAGTAGGGGTCCCGAAACAGACCCTTGTGGAACACCATGTTTTGTTGAAAAAGTGTAGATGCTGATTAACGAAGCGATGAAAAATCAATTTTTTTTCGTATAACACAAGATTTTTACTATATTTTTCTCAAGGTTGCTATCAAATACCTAGAAAAAGGTGGTTTTGAAAGCTTCGATACAAAACAACTGAAGGTAATGAGAAAAATTTGGTCAGACAATGAATTGATGTTAAAATTGACAGCTAAAGGCTTTAGGGACCTCGGCACTTGGTGAAATAGGATAAGGTATCCACATTTGTGACAGCAAAAAGATAGAGTACCACAAGGCTAAGTTCTTGATACAATGCTCTTTAAAATATATGGGAAATATATGAAAATTTCTTTCTTTCCACTGTATACACACAGAAGGAGCAGAATCAGTTACCCACATTCAAACCGCAAAGAAGTCTAGGAGGAATCAGAGCAGTCTAATGACTATGCCAAAGAAAGATACGATAGTACTAAGAAAATATTTTGAATTGAAATTCGAAACATTCCCCTGTTCCAACATCACTCTACAACTGTATCTGAATGCAAGTGCGGCTGGAAATTAACTACTTCTCTGGCTGATACCACAACAAACCTTGAATCATATCCGATAAATATTTGTAGTTTTCCCTGCACGGTATGCTACTCAACCGCTTTGGGCATGGTTTGTCAGATGTGAATGTTTCTACTTCACTGTAGTTGAGATAGATCCTGTCTCAGAAGAAGATTCAACAAGCTATGATGACCCTAGTCGAGCGCAGCCGAAAGAGCCCGAATAATTACCCAGGCATTTGGTACTATTCGACGTAGGTCTGCGAAAATTCGTTTCAGATATTTTAGCCTCGAAGATGAGCCCCAAAGTGGTCGAGCAACAGTAATCTAGGACGATTATTGCGGTTTTTGATAGTTTAAAACGTATCGGAAAGATCAGAAAGCTCGATAACTGAGTGCCCCACAATTTGAACGATCAACAGAAATTTTCACGTTTCGAAATCTGTTCTTCTTTGCTTTAGCGCAGCCAAAACGAATCTTCTTTGGATTGAGTCGTCACGTGTGATGAAAATAGATCTTCTACGACGATAGGAGATGTTCAGGACAGTGGTTGGACATCGATGAGCCACCCATAGCACTCTCATTCACGCCGGTTGGAGGCCGGAGTGGACCGGATGTCTACTTGGGAGTGCTAAAGTGGATTTATATAATACATATCCCCATTCACGCCGGTTGGAGGCCGGAGTGGACCGGATGTCCACGTGGGAATAGAAGTGAAGCAGTTTCACGATATATACGTAGAAAAAAATCAAAAGGTCTCCCAAACAGAGGACGACGTGATGAAAAAGTTCAAGTGTTTTTTATAATAGAAGAAAGTTCGACATAAAAGGGGTAGCAGCATTGCTTCGAGCAAGATAGGAGGAGAAGCAACGTCCAATAAATCTATAGAGAGAGAGAGATACACTGATATATTACACTTCAAAGTAGACTTATGAAAACGGACCAAACTTTTGAAATAACTCAATAGTAATATTTATTTATTTAATATTCGAAATAATAATAATAATAATGATCATTATTATTATTATAAAGTCCGCATCATAAAAATTGGTATATGGGTAAAAAATGGAAAAAGAATCATCTTTTCTCTTTACCGATTTTCGAAATTTCGAGCAATAACTT
>NW_019290647.1:0-21887 GCF_000500325.1 Leptinotarsa decemlineata | reverse complement strand
GGCTAATTTTTCAAGAAATGGTATCATGAACTTCCATAACAACCACATCTGGGCGGAAGATAACCCACATGTGATAACGCAAACTCATTTCCAAGACAGATTCTCTTTTAATGTATGGGTAGGCATAATTGAGTGTTATACATTTTTTGGTACACGAGCTTCCCCAACTTATGGAAGATATTCTCATTGGTCTCCGAAATCACTCTTGGTTTATGCACGATGGAGCTCCTGCTCGTTTCAGTGTAATAGCAAGAAATTATTTAGACGTAGCATATCCCCAACGATGGATAGGAACAGGAGGCACTGAGCATTGGCCCCCGAGGTCACCGGACCTCAATCCCGTCGATTTTTTTCTTCTGGGACACCTAAAATCACTAGTTTATGCTAGCCCCATTGAAAACGCGAAAATGTTGAGGGATCGCATCATAGCTTGTTGCGAAACGATAAGAAACACTCCGGGCATTTTTCAACCGGAAAATGTTCAAGTGACTTGGCACATTTGGTACATATCAGAAATACGCGTCGGACTGTGGCTGCTTATCATCATCTTTGTATATTCAGTTGTACATAGAACTTTAGTTGGCCCACACCTGATGGCCGTTCTGTGTATTTGCAAAGCTAACCTCTGGATGGTGACCTTATCAAAATTTGTTGAATCTTTTTTAAGCGACTGGATTCATTGCAATTCTAAGTTAACAACTCCAACGAATTTAGTTCCAATGTGGTAGACTCTTGGAACTTATCTGGATCCAAAGGCATGATAATTTTTCCTAAATTAACAACAGCTGAGATAACTTGTTGATGAATATGAACTTTTTGAAGTATTATCAAAGTTATTGTGATAACTATAAATTGTTTTGCTTCAGAACTAACCAAAGAATTGGAGGAAGTTATCAAAGGGGAAAACTTCGTTTTATCCATGAAACATATCAAGCCAAGGAAAAGATCCAGAGGAGTAATGGAAACGTTATTTGCTGTTGAATTTCCGGGAGCCAAACATAAATTTTCGCTGTTGCTAGATAGAAAAGTCAACAAAGGTGAGTATTATATGCAGTGTGTTATGAAACTATTCGTACATCTTTTTCCTATTCATTTTATCAGAAATACCACTTTCTGCAACAGACAGTGGAGGGATATTAACCCCTACCAGGTGAGGTATCGTCTGTGGAGGTAACAGTCCTCGCGAAAGATTCTTGGGCAGGGAAAGTAGATTTTGCATTAGGAGAGGGTACAGATTTTACTTGTGGAGATCAGCAAAAGTTTACAATCAAACGATGAATCGAACACCAGGAGCAAAAGAGCTCTGCAAGGCTGGATCTGATTTATTGTCAGGTATTGGTACTGATTTACAGATCCCTTTATATGGGGGGGTTGTTTTGGTTATTGAATTGAAAACTATGCACCTTGAATATTATCCAACCCCAACACTGACCAATCAACTAGAACCTCTACCATCATGGCTGCTGCAGAGGATCTAGGAGCTACACATTGCTGCCTGGATAGAGACAGGTCGAGGATAGAGGTTACTTAAGAGGTTCAGGAGATTTACAGCATTGGAGGGTACAGTTGGTACCGTACCTATTACATATCCCGAAAGAGGTCTCATACTGAACTCAAAACACATGGAGTTCCTTTGGTTTCGAAAATCAAGTGGACCCACCCTTACCATCATTTTCTTACTTTCAGTGATCGTGGAAACATCTGAAAACAACAAGAAACGCTCCCAGTATTTCATCGTCGACTCCCTCCATGATGAAAGTGCAATAAAGTCCCTTATTCTTGCTGTGAATCAAACGCAACCTGGCGCACATGCTACTTTGTACCTGGATTGTACTTCATATGGAATGGTTGCTCTACCGGAAACTCTGAGGGATATGTTCAGCAGCATGAAGCATCCTAAAATTGAAGTGGTGAGTATGACAAAGCATTCATTTTAAAATTACGGTATATTGAAATACTAAGAAGATATTAACGTCCTGTTTTGCCATAAAAGTTGAAGTTCTTAGGTTGAATTGCAACCTCTGGTGAAGGGTGCAATAGACAAAAACTGAGCTAGAACATACTTAGGTGATGAGAAATGGACAGAAAAAAATGCGAAGCAAGTCAGAGTCAAAGTTTTCCCATAGCACGGGATGAAAGACCCTATGCGCGTCCCACTGTCCTCCGACATTGCTCGTAAGCCACATCATAAAAACATCATGAAAACATCTCCACTGTTCATACTGTACAAAGTTTGACTGAAAAATAACAGGATTTTTGGTGTAACTCGCTATGCCCTGAAGGTCGTCTATGTTCAAAAATGATTAAAAATGGCGTAAGAAGGTTGATTCACTAAGAAAAAACCTAATGACTGAAAGAACTAACAATGAAAGATAGCAAAGTTTGTTTCGGAAAAGTTTCTTACTTTCAATTAGGTGCTATGTAAAATTTCAAGAGGTAAATAGAAATGTCATCAATAACCCTCGTGGCTGATGTGACTGTTTCGAAATGACAAAAATATATCTTGTTAGAAACAGTTTCGATTGAAAACATAGGATTCGATACTACAAAACCTAGGCACCGAAGGTGGATGTGGCAGAGCCGGGATCAACAATTCCACTAGCCGCGTTGGGTAATTTCTTTTGAATCAAATTATTTCCTTACACAATCATGAAATTTCACTCCATCAACATAGCCTGGGACTGCTAGAATCTATGAATGGAAGGCTTTTTGTCCGATTTGAGACCAAAATCTTTCAGCAACTTTGATGGCCTGAAACAAAGTCTCTTTTCCACAGATACTTCTACAGGAAGTGTGCAGTTGACTTGACCAGAAGTACGCGGCAAAATACCACTGCACTTCGCTTTGAGGTTTTATTAAACATAGAGGTCTAGAAATATACTTCCTGAGAACTCTTTCTTTTAAAAAACGGTTTTCCGCTGAAATAAACCTACTGAGACTAGGAGACCATAATAGAGAGGACTGGATCCTGCGGGAGAAAGAAATGTTAAGAGCAGATAGTTGTTGGTTCACAGATGGATCAAAAACACCTTCCGGTTCTGGTGCAGGTGTTTCCAGTCGCAGACCCAGGACAGAGTTATCTACTTGCCTAGGAACTTACGCGAGTGTATTTCAGGCGGATATTTAAGCTACTGAATTGTGTGCTGAGAGATTGGATCAATCCAACCTCACTCACAAGTCAATAAAAATATTTTTGGGCAGTCAAGCGGCGTTGGAAGCTCTTGGCTCCCACCGAGCAAAGTCTAAATTGGTAGCAAACTGCAAAAAAAGACTCTTCTCGATAGGAAGACTGAACAAATTGTCTCTGGTCTGGATTCCTGGCCATACTGGCCTGGAAGGCAATGAGGTTGCTGACTCTCTTGCAAAGGAGGGTGCTGCAAGCGCCTTCATTGGACCAGAACCTGTCATTGGCATCGCTTTGGGCTTTGCCAAACAAATACTTAACACCTGGATGGGAAGAAGAGTTATGGACTTCTGGTAGAATCTTCCAGGATTGGCTCACTTCAAGGCGTTTATTCACCCTTCGAAGGTTTATTCCAAACAGTTGTTGGACTACAGTAGGGATGAACTACGATGTCTAACAGGCCTTCTTACAGGTCACTGTCATTTGAATCATCACATACAGAGACTTGGACTGTCGGAAGAGAGTGTGTGTTGCTTCTGTCTGGAAAATGATGAAACTGCAGAGCATATACTTTTTGCCTACCCTGCTGGGGACCGAATCAGGTTCTTTGAGTTCGGCAGATCCGTACTCTCACCATCTCTCCTGAAAGACCACTCACCATACAAACTAAATGGCTTCGTTAAGAAGCTGGGTTTATTTGGCCGAGTGTGAATAGGTGTGAGCCACAATAAACCCTTATGGGTTGCGGTGGAGGGTCGAATAGACCCACTCACTTTAGACTTACCTACCTACCTACCTAGGGGACCATAGAATGAACAATTCAAAATATTGAATTCATACGGATGTTTTGAAAGTTTTGCCACTGGGATGATCAAAAAGAGTGTGGGTAGTTAGCAAAGATATTTTGCGTGATACATTTAAGCAAGGTGAGCGAGTGAGGCGTTGAACAAATGCACAGCTTGTTATCGATTAGTTCCTTACTCCGTTGCTCTGAAGCCAGCTGAGATCGGGTGAGCGAGGTGTCCGGACTTCTATAGTCAACGTATTATCTGTGTCTCTGTTTTTGGTTCACATCGTAGTCTTCTTCTTTGTTCTAGTTATCCTCGAAACATAATATTTCTCTTCTCAAATATTACAGATAATGCGAATTTTCTTTTTCGTGATTGTTTTCATATTTTCGCGTTTCCCCTCAACTTACTTTCATCTAAAAACATATTCACGTGCTCGGTGTTCGTTGAGCCTAGCCAACAATACAAACTTCATCGTATCGATCAGAAATTTGCCTCGGGAACAATTACAACGCTTGTACTAGTATTCTAGAAAGCCGTAACATAAAATCCCGTTACTGCTGATTTATTGAGTCATATTCAATAAAACGTATTCTTGAAAGTGAAGTAACTTGTCTTTCCATAAACGCCGTTGAATTTACGACCCTCATTTGACCACAGAGGTTGCAGGCTGCTGCGTATTTCTTGTTATTGTTCCGTACTTACACTGCTAAGATCTTAAAACATGGGCTGCCGTGCCTCTGCATAATACAGCTAGTGTTATTCGTCTATGAAAATAAACAGCTATATCCAAAAAACTCCGAAATACATACTTACGGTACTCGGTGTGAAAATACTTTACACCACCCTTACTCTCGCTTGCGTCTGCGTCAGAATTCCCCAAAATACTTGGGTATTGAATGCTTCAATAAAATAACAACTTTTATAGGGATCAATAAAAGTAGAACTGTAATGAGGAATGAACTATATTATGGTTTCTTGTTGGATAACTGCTTCTGCAGTATGGATGAATTTCTTGCTTTCAGTGTTTTTTTTTGTATCTTGGGAGCTGTCTGACTTGTCCATTTTGTCCAAGTCTCCAGAAAACACTGCAGCTTTTTGGGCTTATTGCGTTTATTCTCCCATCTTTTTTGGGAAAGAAAGTTTTTGGCTTTCTACTACTCCATCTGATACAAAAAAAAATGGATGAGAGAATCTTCCAAAGAAAGGAAGGATTAATCAATTTGGAAATAAGTAACTCTATACATGGATGTGTAGATCATGCAAAGAAGTAACTTTCAGACACANGGGTTTAACCACCATCGTGTATAGCCAATATACCATGTCTGGTTTTAGCCCCCATGTTTTTCCATAGGTGCTTCTGGCGAGCATCAGTGCTACCTCCGCTTTCCTCTTTATCCTGTCCAAGTGTTGGTTCCAGGTCAGTTTGGAATCTAGGATTACTCCCAGATATTTAACCTCCCCCGACACTTGTATTTCTTCACCTCGATGTTTTAGAGGTCCCCTCCGTTTTAGTCCTCTTAGTGAATGCTACTATGGTCGATTTGGATGGGCTGGATGATTGATTCTAACGACGTATTATCAAATGCGCCCTCAATGTCCAAGAATGTAGCTAAAAGTACTTCCTTGTTTCTGTAAGTATATTCTACTTTTTCTGTTACCCGACATAGAGCCATTTCTGTTGACTTACCTATCCTGTATGCATATTGGTCTCGATGAAATTGTCTGATAGCCAGTGATACGTCCCTTATATGCCTGTCAAGTAGTTTCTTACCGTTTTCAACGCAAATGACATGAAACTAATTGGTCTCAAAGCCTTCGCCGAGTCCTGTCCGATTTTCTCAGGTTTCAGAATGAAGGTGGCCCTGATCAGTCTCCAAGTTTTTAGTATGTCCCAGTGCTAAGCTTGCCTTGAGGATTATACACAATTTTTTGAAAAGTACTTCCGGTCCCTTTTGAAGCATTGCTGGGTATATACCATCAGGTCCCAGCGACTTTTAGGGTTGAAATGAGTTTACAGCCAATTTAAGTTTCTCCATATCTATCTTTCAGTGCTTAGATAAATGACATAGAGTTTTTTATACATGTAGTCTTTTTGAAATTTGTTCAAGATCAAACATTTGTGTTTATCTTTTAGCGTTTTACTTTTTTGACTAGTCCAATATGTATTTAATCTTGTTATTGTGTATGTGTGAACATTTCAGTGATGAATAAAACTATTTCTATTTCTACTATTTCTATTAATACGTATGTATCTCTTCTCGTTAGTTTTCACTTTTGATTTCTATTAGAGTTTTGATATAAAGGGATCTTCCTTCCCTGCTTGGGGCTTCGTTCACGAGATGGAGTTGTTACTAGTTAACAATCTATCCCGCTATATATCGATATAGCGGAGCCGTGTTGAAATCAATCGAGTCCCAGACACTTTGCTGTCTGGGTAGGATGTTTCCCGTACTGACGAGAGGTAATACCTCGAAACCGCGGTCTGCAGGTGATCTACTTGAATAATTTCAGCATGGTCTTGCTGCTGGATGAACGAGAACCATCTGCGAGACTAGCCTCTATGAGGAATCTTACATACCACGCCCTACTGTGTAGGTAGTTGGGATCAAACTATCATTGCCAAATGCCTGGTTCATTTTTCGGACTGTTTCGGCAACGGTTTGGTTCAATTTGAATTCGTAGAGAAAAATTGGCCAAAAATCGCTTGACGACATCATGTTGTGATGGTGTCTTTATCGATCAGTGCCCATACACCACGTCACAGTAGAATGAATATTTGTTGAGATATGGAGCCACAAAAACACATCACAACAAAAACGGACACATCAAAACGGACACATCAAAACGGACAAAACTTTGAAACGATCTAACGCCTCCCTTGTGTTGATACTACAGTTTGTAGTATCTACACAACAAATTTTCGTCTGCAGCCTACAAAGTCAAAAGATATACAGATTCAGTTCTGTGCATGATTCTGGATCATACAGAGAAGAATGATCATCATATTCATTCAAGGTATAAGCAGGCAATGATCTTGACTTGGTTTTTAACCTGAACGAGGTGACGATAACTCTGTTCCTGAGATAGGATCCATTTGGTAGCCCAATAAGAACAGGCAATATGACCTAGGAAAGAGAATTTTAAGATCACTCTAGATAGACCGTTGAAGCGTACTGTAGACCTCGGCAAACAAATCCGAAAAATGCTTTGGCATATCCACGGCGGTGGAAGTTTACACTCGTTTCTCAACTGAGTATATTATTGGAAACCTATGTTTGGAATGTCTGAAAGATCTTTATAGTTTTTATTGTAGAAAATCAGTTTCCACTTTAACCAATACCTCTACGATACATTTCATCAGTTCGGATTTCCATTTTCTAACATAATATAAATTGATATGAAATCCCTGAAAAATCTGTAAAAAATTTAAAAAAATAGCTGAAAAAACAATTTTTTTGCATACAAGCAACAACCAAACAAAACCAAAAACAATTATTGAACTATTAACACGAGCTGAAAAAAAAATATTAACAAGATATGAAAATAAAAAAAATATGAAATTGAAAGATTCCAAACCAAGTTACTTCACGACGTTTCGATTGTTAGCATCCACAATCGTCTTCGGGTGATAACTGGACTTATTTCTTCGAAATCTGACTATCTATAGGTAATTCAACTGCTTTCACTTATCCTCTTTTCCCTCTCTCCGCTTCATTGGTTTTTACCGGGAGCTGACCGTTTGGAAGGAATTGGTCGTGTTCCGCTTGATTAGAGATTTCCATATGTTACGTATCTCTACGCTAGCTTGGGTAAATGTGTTGTTAGTCAACACATTTACGGCTTATTTACATTTTCTCCTAAACCAGTGTTTCTCCTTGTGGATGATTTCAGCCTGAGTCCACTTGATGTTACGTTGATGAGTCCCAACATGCTCTGCTATTCCGAATTTGCTGGTTTCCCCTCGCTGTGTGTGTTTCTTGTGCTCCGCAATGCGACCTTTCAATAGTTTCTAAGTTTCACAGATGTATGACTCTCCGCACTCGCAAGGTATCCGATAAATGCAATTCTTGGAATCGCAGTCCGCGCTTGGTGGCCTAGTTTTCGTGAGGCTGCTACGGATAGTGTTCCCAGATCTGAAGCAGGTCCTAATGTTATACTTGGACACACTCCTTCTTATCCTTTCCGACAATCCTCTGATGTAGGGAAGTACAAGTACTGGTTGTGGCCGCTTCTCTTCCTTGTGGAGCTCTTGCTGTCTTCTAGCTGAAGCCTGTTCCACCATCATTCTGTTGAAGATCATTTTTGATGATGCCTAGTTCTTTTTCGAGACCTTCCTTCGTATTACAAAGCCCAAAAGCACGGTCTAATAGAGTCTTGATGATTCCTCTTTTAGTCGATTGATGGTGGTTGGATTCGTGGTTCAGATACTGTCCCGTGTGAGTGTGTTTTCGATATACAGATGTTTTTCATTTAGTGTAGGTCCTCTTCACCAATACGTCCAAGAATGGCAATTCGTTGTGGACTTCCTTCTCCATTGTCGAAGTGATGGAAGGACTTACGTTGTTGGTGTGCTTCAGGAAAGTATCTAGTTCCGCATTTCCATGGTTCCAAATCATGTAGATGAAGCCCCAGATCCGGGGCTTCTTGGCAGCTTGTTCAATGGCCAGAGTTACAAACCCCCACATATATATTGGCTATAACCGGTGAAAGTGGCGATTCCATTGACAGTCCCGCATCTTGCTTGATAAAATTGCTTTTTCAGCTAATCTTTTTAATTTTTTACAGATTCTTTCAGGGATTTCAAATAAATCATATCATATCAGACAATGGAAGTCCGAACTGATGAAATGCAACACGAAACATTGTCAACCACCATCAAACACACTAATGACAAATAAATGAAAAAAATGATGAATAAACAATCAACTCACTTTTTCAGTATCACGAAAGAAGATATCCCGTGGAAATCGACGGCCACAGAGACCTACGGATGGTTTTGAGTAGAAACGAATGCCCTCTGCCATTGGACACTGGCATCAGCAGTAAATTCGATGAGATTTTCTCCGATGACTTCCTCAGTAACGGACTCAGTGATGATCCAAATATATTAGCTCAGCAATCATCGGTACCTTACAGAGGAGATATTCCTATTCCTTTGATGCCCACATTAGATGATTGTAAGTGACATTCTTGATTGGAAAAAGTATGTTTCTTCATAACCGATAACTCCTTCGGCATTCTAAACCGAATGGGAATCGCTTTTTTTGACTGCAGCTTTCACGGTGATACAACTAGACGGAATCATTGCTGATACATTTTTGTTTTCAGCTGGAATCCTCAAAGCTCTCAATTCTCTCATAACAGTCGTTAATCTAGAAGTAAAAAGGTGCGAAGCTACAACACAAGCCCTTGATCATCTTCGAAGACTCATTGAACAGTGCCAAGCCTGCAGGAATCCCCCTCCCACTATCGTTGCTACTTGTGAGAGTCACCCTCCAGGATGTTATCCAGGAGTCAGGTGCCGTAACACTCCCGCTGGACCTATTTGTGGACCGTGTCCTCGAGGTTATGTCGGAGACGGTGAGTAGTACTAATTGAATCGTTTGTGATGTAAACTGTAACGTTTTCAGTACTATTTGAGTTGGAGGGCGATTCAGTGTGCGTGAGGGATGTGATAGTTTTTTGTTTTTTTGGTAATTTGATCTTGTGAGCTGGAAAAAGGTGTAGTTTTCAAACTACTTTTAAAGACGTTTTTGTTTGAAGTTTTTTAAAATCTTTTATATCATTTACTAAACAAATCATTGAACAGAAACATGTTCCTTCACTTTGGAGTTCTGGTTGGCAGATACTGGTGTGCATGATTTTAACGAGCTCATGTTGAGCCCCCTCTTCTTAAATGCTTGCTGCTCTCATTTTATTTTTACATTTGCCCTGGACTAAAGTCTATCCAAATCCAAGATAGAGTGAAACAAAACAAAACCGAAGCGTGATGTTCACGTGGTCGCCCAGTGTCAGATGGAAAGGGCAGCGTTCATTGGTGAATTCGCCTTCTTGGTACGAGTTCAGTACCAGCACAGGGTTGTAATCAGTCGTTCGCGTGTTTGTGTGGCGTGCGTTATAGTATATTGTTTCAAATTGTTTTCCAAGATGTCCAGTACAGGCACTGCTGATGACACTGTGAGCAATCCTCTGAGTACAGCCAGGAAATGATCCAAAAAAGATATTTGAGTGTTGAGATGAAAGAAGTGATTTTAAATGGGTTCAAGGAAGAGATGGACATCGACGAAGTCGTATCGAAAGTTTCTGATAAAATTGGACTGTGTTGCGCTTCGATTTACAATGTTTTACGGGAATATAAACAAAAGCATACATTTTCCTAACCGAATACAAATCAGAATTGTCAAACCATTATAAAATCAATAGATGATGCTGATAAACATGCAATCAGGAGGAAAGTGCATGAGTACTTTTTCAGAAATGAAATACCCACGATAGACAAAGTACTCACAGAAATAAATGAAGATGTTTTATTGCCAAGTTTTAAGCGGTCAACATTCCATAAAGTATTGAAACATTTGAATTTGTATGGAAAAAACGAGGGCGCAATAGTTTATTATTGGATAGAGAGGAAATTGTGTTATGGAGGAGAGAGTATTTGACCAAAATTAAATATTATAGGGAACAACAGAGAACAATTTATTTCATGGATGAAACCTGGGTTAATGCTTGTCATACTACCCCTAAAGTATGGGTCGATGAAACTGTGACCTCATCTAGGAGGGCCTTTCTAGATGGACTATCCACCGGATCAACAAATCCATCAGGTAAACTTATATTTACATTGAGACCTGCCTCAATCTAAATATATAAAAAGTAACCCTCGTATTTGTTTCATTTACTTACGTACCTCTTCATAATTTCAGGTAAAGGTAAACGGCTTATTATTTGTCACATCGGCAATGAGAATGGGTTTGTTGCTGAAGGGCTGTGGTGTTTCGAGTCGAAGAAAACTGGAGATTATCACGAAGAAATGAACGGTGAATCTTTCGAACAGTGGTTTTCCAAAGTTCTATACCATCTGGAGGATAATGCTGTGATTGTAATGGACAATGCACCTTATCATTCGCGACGGTTAGAGAAGATTCCGACAACGTCTTCAAAGAAGGTTGAAATCCAAAATTGGCTACGATCAAAGAATATTAGCTTTGAAGACTCAATGCTAAGAGTACAGCTACTAAAAATTGTCAAGGAGCGCAAGCTTGAATATCAAAAATATATAGTCGATGAGATGGCAGCAGGCCAAAACAAAAATGTCCTTCGCCTGCCTCCATACCACTGCGAGCTCAATCCCATCGAGTTAATATGGCCGGATGTGAAGAATTTTGTAGCTCAGCATAAAACCACATTCAAATTTGCAGATCTCAAAGTACTTTTTGATGAGGTTTTGAAAAGAGTCAAGGCGGAGAAATGGGAGAAGTGTGTTCGGCATGTGATATCGGAAGTCGAGACAAAGATGTGGAAGCTTGATAACATAATAGAGGCACAAATTGAGCCACTGATAATTCAGATTGGTGAGGATGACACTACTGATGAAGAGACAAATTCATCCAGTTGAATAATTTTGATTAATATTCCTTTTGATTTCACATAAAAATAAAAATTATCAGTAAAGAAATGATTACGTCTCTTTTCATATAATGCTTGAGTGCGCTGTGAAAAATCCAATGAAAATCTTTTTATATTACACATGTTATCTGCATTTTTTCCCGTTAAACTGCAAAACTTGTGCATTTTACTCGTTATTATAAAAAAAGTTTTCCTGAGTATGATAAAGCATTTGCGATCAACAAGATGTTGGTTCTGAATACGACCCTGGCCAATTCTTGGGTTTTTCAATATCACGTGCGCAGGACATGTCAATGTTTACATCCACTCTATCTTGGATTTGAATTTGCTTTAGGAAGACCAAGTCGCCTGAATAGGTCAATGGTTCATTACCATTATGGTCATGGCACTTCACTTAGTTGGTTAACTTTTCTATATCCAGTCATTAAACCAGAAAACAATATTTCATTAGAATTTTATTTACCATTGAGTATACCCATTATGTCTGCCAATCGATATGTGAACCAATTTCGACTAACTTACCCAACGGCCTATAGAAAGCTATTGTATAAGTGTTGCGATTTTGCTAACTGTTGGCCAATTCCATCACATACGATTCCCATACAACCATCCACTACATTGTTTCAGGATACCAATGCACTCCCGGCAGAACCTGCGCAGAAGGTGCCTGTTTCCACGGAGTCCAATGCCGCGACACAGACCACGGCGCAGAGTGCGGCCGATGTCCACCAGGATACGAAGGCAACGGCCAGGAATGCAGAGAAACCTGCACAGAATCAACCTGCCACCCAGGAGTCCAGTGCAGGGTGACTTCCAGAGGCCCGGAGTGTGGACCGTGCCCCCCAGGCTACGAAGGAGACGGCAGAACATGCAGAAGAGGGTGCTCGCCCGATACCTGCTACCCCGGGGTGCGATGCAGGGTGACTTCTCGAGGTCCCGAATGCGGACCATGTCCTGCTGGGTATGAAGGGGATGGCCGCAACTGTAGGAGCGTGTGCAATCCAGACAGCTGCTATCCTGGAGTCCAGTGCAGACCAACTGCGAGAGGGCCGGAATGCGGACCTTGTCCCAGCGGAATGGAGGGGGATGGTAGGACGTGCGTCAGGAGGAATCCTTGCCAGTATCCGATCTGTGCTCCAGGTATGTCTTCGTTTCAATACTGACACGTTTGAGTGCACGGATATACTAGTTTGTTCTGCTTGTTGTGTCTTGTTATTGACCAAATTGAATGTTCTGATTGAAATTGCGTCCAGTAGTTGAATTTGTAGGGAAATCGCAGGGTATTATTGGGCAATAAAACACAAAATCTAATCTAATAATGGATTGTAAAACATCCTCCCAACTGTGGAAGACAAATTACAGAAGGGCAGAAATTGGGCTCCAGACTGAAACAACACACATATGAGTGTGACTATTTTTTGGGTTCGAAGGAAGTCGATTTTTGGGATTTCTTCCTGACGTTTCCATGGCGCAAGTGGCTACCTTCCTCATAGGTTCATACATCCTGATGTAATCTCCGATGACTGGATGAAACTGCTGCGTAAAGCATGTTCATATCGACTCAGGTAGTTTAGTTTGCTTATACTTGTAGCTGGACTAGATAAATTGTCAATAATATATTCGTCAACCCTTCTACCTGCCGTCATGCTGCTTGCTATTTTTTAACTTCTCAGAATGGAATTCCATATTCGGTTGAGGTTCACAGCTTTGGTATACCTGGTTGGGGGCAGTGAGTTTCGTGTTTTCAAACAGAATCCTGAAGTTTTCTTCACTGAGTGCATACCTCATCACAGCCCCGTGGGTTGGGCAACCTATCGGGCGCGTCCCCAGGTGACGTATGGGGGAACGGCCAGGGGACTGAGGGTCCTGCCCGGGAAGCCAATGTGGCCTTACGGACGGGGTCGTGAGACTCCTGATCAGTGGCAGAAATAAGTAGGGTGAGGGGAACTGAAACTTCCCGAAAGCCTTTGCAAAACATGCACCGTGGACCAGCCTACCCAAGCTAAGGTGTAATGAATGAACAGAAATGTTCACCCCAATCTTCCGCTTGGAATGAGGCTGGACATAGCAGATCATCTCGTGATGTAATACAAAGTCCAAGGCGTAAGCGCATTTGCATCCATGGTTATGAAAAGACGCAAGGATTCTGCTTTGATGCTGTGGAGATTCACTGAACATTCAATTGAAACACCTTCAAGACACTGTTTTTCTCGAGTGTGAGTAAACGCGGTACCCACCTTGCACACGGCTTTCTCATTTCGAAATTTCCAGATAATATACGATGTACCGCACTTTTTGAAATGCCTAAGTCTGCTAGCTCAAGCACTTTCAGTCGACGATCATTTAGTACCGCTTTGTAGATTTTCTTCACCATTTCTGGAGTCGTCACCTCATTTGGTCGACCACTGCGATGCTCGTCTTGATAGCAGGTATGGTCTCATTCAAATTCTGCTACCCAATATTTTACTGTTGCAAAGGAAGAAGCAGACTAACCCAGAGTAGAATCCACTTCAGCTTTTATATTGGTTGGACTAGAATCCAGTTCAGCTTTTATATTGGTTGGACTCAGGTCTTTCTAATGAAAGTATAGTACCTCATAACGATGACCAATTTTCTCCATTTCCACAAATTCACTGAAAACGTTCACTGATGACTGCCAAACAAATACTGAACAACGCAGCGTCTTCAAACTTGAAACATATGCTTTATGGAGTGTGTACTTTCTATACAGTGATATTTTTCAAACAACTAGCGCCATCTCTAGGTCAGGCCGGGTACTTTTGGAATCACCCTGGTAGCTCTCATTAGTGTACACCAATTTGGTCAAACAGACGATCATTTCGCCTTTTTTTGAATAATTAACTTTTTAGCTATGCTTTTCTCTGTTAGTTTTCTGTATTCCAGGGCATTATGAAGGATATTGAACCCCACCACACTCCAACGTCACACGCACAAAAACACTCAATATTCTTTTTATTGTAATACTTCCACTAAATACAAATGATGCAAACTGAATAATTTGTTTTATTTTGAAACAGGATGTGCCCCCACGTGGACGAAACCTCGTCTGTGAACGGGATTTTGGAGGATTCAATATCCCTCTGGATGCAGAATACCGACATATTTGACGTTTCGTAGACTTGTTCATGCACTTACTAACTCTGCACTGAATTACTTAAGTACAAAATGCATAAAAATAATTCAATTCTGGGATGCAGTATCACTAACTCTTACACTGGCACACAAATTAACGAATATACACTGCTCTTCACTGAAAAAAGTTTGGCAATCCGAAACGTTTCGAAATCCAACAGAAATGAAAGAGTGTGAACTTTTACGGCCGGAGATAACTGTGTGAAGGCTACTTTCCAGTTTTTTGGCCGTGGTCTGTAGGTTGTAATGTCTAACCTTTTGTCTACAACTGCGTAGACATTGTCAGAGGCAATGAGGTGACGGTCGAACAGTGAGAACAACTCTAGCATTTCGACCGTTACCTCGTCACATTCGATAATGCCTATCGCAGTAGTAGACGGAACGTTGAACATAAAACCTGCAGACCACGGCCAAAAATTCGGTGAATAATTTGTCGTTTACGATATATCCAATTCAGAAATTTAATGTTTCACAATCGATCAAAATTTCAGCAATTTTGGTATTTTCAAAACTAATCATAATCATAATCGTAATCATAATCATAATCATAATCGTAATCATAATCATAATCGTAGTCGTGATCATAATCATAATGACAATCTTTGAAATCTTGAAAATATACGAGTAACTTGTAGTTTCACAGTTGTGAAAGGTCGTCAATTCAAAGATCTGTACATAAACCTTATTTTTTCTTCTCTAAAAAAGCGGTGGATTTCGAAAAAAAGAAGGGTTGTTTTTTGCACTAGTTTGTAACATCTGTTTCAATATCTTCTTGTAAGATACATTTTACACAAACTCGCTGAATTTTTCTGATGAAGTTGTTTCTGGAAATTAAATTGAAAAAAACACAATGTCAATAATCCAAATTGCATCAATCACTAGAAAGGAAAACAGAGGAACATTATGGGATTATGCAAAAAGTTGTAATGACTGACTCAACTGTAAAACTGTGAAGATGAAGATGTTGGTTGACTGGATATATACACATAACGATTCACATCAGATACAGATATTTGTACTATGAACTTGTTGGTACCGAGAAAAGTGACGTCATTTCATTTATATATATCTTGATTCCCTCGTATTGATATGAAATCTATGACCAACAGAAAATTGAAGAAACAACTTTTTCATTGAAATTCTAACATTTTGAAGAGCGTACATATACAATGCACAGACCCGATTTGAGTTAACAATTGTTATGTTCATAGCACAGTAGGTTGTAAAATTTTACAGTAAATAAAGTATTTTGAAGTGAATTCTGTGATATTTGTTGATGCCAGATGGAATGATTTGCATGTATAAACTGGAATGAGCATTATGATGACATTAATCGGAAATATCCCTAAAAATCATCAGTTTGGAAACGACTTTTAGTGTGCTTAAATTCGATCTATGAAAATAAACAGTTTATCTCTCTGAAATATTATGTTCAGTTTCTAGAAAAACTGAAATAGCATAAAATATCGGAAAACTTCTAAAACACCAAGATGTCTACCACCTGAAAAAATTCACCATTGTTTCAAACCGACTATTTCTTTTAACCCACCTCGTATAGTGTCATCCCTTAAGTAAGCGCCATATGGGAAACTTATTTATTAAGGGTTTTTCGACAAAATTTTACTCCCGATAAAAGTTTGTGTATCCCCTAAAACTGAACATGTACCAACAAAATACAGTAAAACACACGTAATATACGAGGAGCCTTCAAATATTTGATTTTGAGACAAGACCAAAGTACTCTTGTTTTGAAAAATCTCGGACTATGTTATTTGAAAAAGTTGTTCAGCAATATCTAGATTTGAAGTCACTTTTTAAAAAAATTGACCGTGGTTAACACCATAGTTGTGTGATTCACAATATTGCAGACTTTTAAAACAAACCATCGTATACAGGATGCTGCATATCGTTTTAGCAAATTTTAATTTTTCGTAGTCCCTATTTAAAAAAAATGGGTAAAGAAATAAAACTTCACTTAGATGGCCATTACTTCATAACGAATTGTATTTTTCAATACTGAACAACTTCTCCAAATAAGATTTTTCCGAGATTTTTCAAAATAAGAGTACTTCTCTTGTCTCAAAATCAAATATTTGAATGCTCCTCGTAAATTACGTGTGTTTTACTGTATTTCGTTGGTTCATGTTCATTTTCGAGGGATGCACCAACTTTTATCAGGAATAAATTTTTGTTGAAAAACCCTTAATAAATAAGTTTCCCATATGGTGCATACTTTGGGGATGACACTATATACATCTGAAATGGAATAGGAGTTACTCATGCTCTAGATTGAATAAACTGCTATTCATGTTTCTGGGTGAATATGGTTATATGAGACATACTTTTGGTTTACTGTTATGGGAAAATGAGCACATAATTGATTCCAATTCCCTTGCGGTTCAATGTCAATCAATCTATATGGGTTGATGCGATTTGAAATGACATTACGGAGAATTGTCCGCAACAGACATAAATTACAAATGCAAAAAATGCTTCCTTAGTATTAGTTGAGGAAAGTGACCAAATATGGAACAACAAACGTTATAAATGAGAAACATTTTGTAGTAATTATCAACAATCATATATTTTAGGTATACTTTGCAACAAGTTTTGGTTATATTGATTACTTTCAAGTAATTTTTTTTAACTAAATAATGATAAAAGTTTCCGTATTTGGAATAGGCATTCTAAATATGAAATGCCACTATATCCTTGAATATTTGAAAGGATTTCACATAGTGAAATCGTATGTCGTATCGTATGTCATCCATATTTCGAATAACGCAATCGAGAAAAATGGAGAGGCAAGACCTGTTGCGCTTGATATCTTTTTGTGGGCTTCGAACGTGTTTGGCATGAGGGTTTGCTTACCAAACTTCGATGCTATAGGCTTGTCAAATCATTTTTATGTATGGGTATTCAGCTCCCTGAAAAAACATTCCTGCAAGTGGCCGTCTATGGATATTTCTTGGATACTTTTACCATCAATGCTGGTGTTCCCTAGGGATCCATATTGTCTCCGAATATCTTTTTATTATATATCAACGAATCATTGGAAAAAAACAAGAATCCAGTTTATTGCTTTGGTGACGACAGCATACTTGTTTCGTCATTTCACTTGGATTTCAGGACATCGACTGCGGATGCTTGTCTTCACCAGCAGCAGGTGCATATCCTGATGAGAATCTAGAGGTGATTTCTAATTGGGGTGGGAAGGTTCAATTAAATGCCACAAAAACCCAGGCATCGGGGTTCTCCATAGAGATAAATGTGCCCCAACTAGATATAATAATATCAGGAGAGACAATTCCGCTTTCTGTTTCGATAAGTTTGTTGGGGGTCAAAATGGACACCTGTAATTGCGTCTCAACTGTGGCGGCTCATCGTTTTGAAGATCAATTCAGTACACCTCAAACTTCACTTTTCAGGAACTCTATTTGGAGAACTGCAATTGTGTGGAATAAACTTTCTGGAAACGTTTTTACAAATGAATTCAATCCCTGGCGGTTCAAATCCAACGTGAATTGCTACTTTCGCACAGGCACTGCTCTTAGAGTGACTCAAGGGTTTTCTTGTAGTGCTTGTGTTTTGTCTTTAGAAAAATACAATAAACTCCATGAAAAATCAACCCCAACTCACATGAGAGGAAAAATCGCAAATCTAGGTGTCAAACTTTGGCCCAGCGCAGAGCCAGAGCTCACACATGAATCACTTGATCCATGTTTCCGCATGAGCGTAATGCCACAGAAAATATACTTCAAATCTTCAGACTCTGAAGCTGTATTTCCTATCAAGGCATCAAGTGGTTCACTGTCTGTATCAAACACCACCATCTTCTCATCATCTGGATCTGACTTAGGCTCAATCTTTTTTCTTTGGCTTTTTTCTTTTTGATTTCTTCCCGTTCTGTTCCTCATTTCCGTTCTTCGCCAATTTATTTCTTTTTCTTCTTGTTTTCTTCTATGAGGTCATTTTTGTAAGGAGAAGAAGTGATGACTGCTGCAATAGATGCCTTTCGTCCACTATTAGAAGGTTTTCTACTCTTGTTATTACTGTACTGATGTCACATGGACACACTAATCCTAAACTACTGTGAGAAAGACCGGAAGTTGTGGATGCAGGTTCAATATTTGTATTTTGTCCCGGTGTGGGTGCTTCGGTTGAAGACGTAGAGTCATCTGGTGTTTTAAAATTGACCATCGACTGTGCTAAAGGTGGTGGACTTGATATCATCGATGTAACGTTGACTTTGCAAGCAACTTCAACTGCATCTTATCGCGCCACAAGATAGTCGACCGCGGTGAATATACTTTTATTTAATGGCCATAGAACCTTTATACGGAATCCATTTGCTGCAACCTCACCTGTTTGCACTTTCGAATAGCTCAACAATATCATAAGGGCTCAGGTCTGTTTTTGTCACTGATACGCATTCGTATTCACTCATGGTGATGGGTTTTGAGTAGTCCCTTAAACGTTTTGCCTAATGTCTAGAGCTTGTGGGCTGTATGAGGAGGTAAGGACACAATGCCTTCATCACTTTTCCTATCACGTCGATGTTACGAGTGTGAGATCAGCGATACTTTCAATTCCGAAGTAGGATTGGCATGTTTGGTGAAATGTTTGAACCAGTCGGAAGGCAAATAACATAACAACATAACAACAATTGTTATTAATGAACCTCTTTCAGCTGAGGTAGGTGATGCTGTTTGCCGTTTTCCTAAATGGACAACCAATTGGAGTATCTAGCTCTGTACTACGGTGAACCCAGATTCGTCAACATTATATAAGGTATTCAAACAGGTACTTCCGAACTTTGACAATTCATAACGGCTATCTTGTTGAATATATATCTGTCAAATAAGTTGTAATTGATTCAGTCTTATTGCCGTTGTCTGTGAGAGTGTACAGGAGAATCCGAAGCAGTTGACTTGCTCACAAGAACTCGGTCTATCGCAGAACATAACTTGGCGAATTTTACATCGTCACTTGGGCCTGCACCCGTACAAAATTCAACTGACCCAGGTCTTGATAAAATTGCTTTTTCAGCTAATCTTTTTAATTTTTTACAGATTCTTTCAGGGATTTCAAATAAATCATATCATATCAGACAATGGAAGTCGGAACTGATGAAATGCAACACGAAACATTGTCAACCACCATCAAACACACTAATGACAAATAAATGAAAAAAATGATGAATAAACAATCAACTCACTTTTTCAGTATCACGAAAGAAGATATCCCGTGGAAATCGACGGCCACAGAGACCTACGGATGGTTTTGAGTAGAAACGATTGCCCTCTGCCATTGGACACTGGCATCAGCAGTAAATTCGATGAGATTTTCTCCGATGACTTCCTCAGTAACGGACTCAGTGATGATCCGAATATATTAGCTCAGCAATCATCGGTACCTTACAGAGGAGATATTCCTATTCCTTTGATGCCCACATTAGATGATTGTAAGTGACATTCTTAATTGGAAAAAGTATGTTTCTTCATAACCGATAACTCCTTCGGCATTCTAAACCGAATGGGAATCGCTTTTTTTGACTGCAGCTTTCACGGTGAGACAACTAGACGGAACCATTGCTGATACATTTTTGTTTTCAGCTGGAATCCTCAAAGCACTCAATTCTCTCATAACAGTCGTTAATCTAGAAGTAAAAAGGTGCGAAGCTACAACACAAGCCCTTGATCATCTTCGAAGACTCATTGAACAGTGCCAAGCCTGCAGGAATCCCCCTCCCACTATCGTTGCTACTTGTGACAGTCACCCTCCAGGATGTTATCCAGGAGTCAGGTGCCGTAACACTCCCGCTGGACCTATTTGTGGACCGTGTCCTCGAGGTTATGTCGGAGATGGTGAGTAGTACTAATTGAATCGTTTGAATGTAAACTGTAACGTTTTCAGTACTATTTGAGTTGGAGGGCGATTCAGTGTGCGTGAGGGATGTGATTGCTTTTTGTTTCTTTGGTAATTCGATCTTGTGAGCTGGAAAAAGGTGTAGTTTTCAAACTACTTTCAAAGACGTTTTTGTTTGAAGTTTTTTAAAATCTTTTATATCATTTACTAAACAAATCATTGAACAGAAACATCTCCTAGCAACACCTACCACATTCCATTTGAAAGAAATTGTAGGGCCCTTTGAATGATATGTGCTAGGTATTGCTAGGATATGTTTCTGTAAATTTGTATAGTAAATGATATCAAATAATTCATAGAAGCTTCTCCTAGCAACACCTAGCACATTCCATTCAAAGGAAATTGTGGGACACTACAAAGGCAAGTAGTCAAAGGAAAAATCGAAGAAGTATATGCTATCATAGGTTCACCATTGACTATATCCAATATCCAGTCCAAAAGTTGGTTCCTTCACTTTGGAGTTCTGGTTGGCAGATACTGGTATGCATGATTTTAACGAGCTCATGTTGAGCCCCCTCTTCTTAAATGCTTGCTGCTCTCATTTTATTTTTACATTTGCCCTGGACTGAAGTCTATCCAAATCCAAGATAGAGTAAAACAAAACAAAACCGAAGCGTGATGTTCACGTGATCGCCCAGTGTTAGATGGAAAGGGCAGCGTTCTTTGGTGAATTCGCCTTCTTGGTACGAGTTCGGTAGCAGCACAGGGTTGTAATCAGTCGTTCGCGTGTTTGTGTGGCGTGCGTTAAAGTATATTGTTTGAAATTATTTTCCAAGATGCCCAGTACAGACACTGCTGATGAAACTGTGAGCTATCCTCTGAGTTCAGCCAGGAAACGATCCAAAAAAGATATTTGAGTGTTGAGATGAAAGAAATGATTTTAAATGTGTTCAAGAAAGAGATGGAAGAAATTGAGACATCGACGAAGTCGTATCGAAAGTTTCTGATAAAATTGGAGTGTGTTGCGCTTCGATTTACAATGTTTTACGGGAATATAAACAAAAGCATACATTTTCCAAACCGAATACAAATCAGAATTGTCAAACCATTATAAAATCAATAGATGATGCTGATAAACATGCAATCAAGAGGAAAGTGCATGAGTACTTTTTCAGAAATGAAATACCCACGATAGACAAAGTACTCACAGAAATAAATGAAGATGTTTTATTGCCAAGTTTTAAGCGGTCAACATTCCATAAAGTATTGAAACATTTGAATTTTGTATGGAAAGAAAAAACGAGGGCGCAATAGTTTATTACTGG